>CM067365.1:86759673-86799673 GCA_034401795.1 Chaetoderma sp. LZ-2023a
ACAAACCACCCTGCAATGACAACACTGATCAATGATCCAGACAAACCACCCTGCAATGACAACACCGTGATCAATGATCTGGACAAACCCCCTGCAATGACAACACATGGTCAATGATCCGGACAAACCACCCTGCAATGGCAACACTGTGATCAATGATCAAGACAAACCGCCCTGCAATGACAACAATGTGATCAATGATCCGGACAAACCACCCTGCAATGACAACACATGATCAATGATCCAGACAAACCACCCTGCAATGACAACACCATGATCAATGATCCGGACAAACCACCCTGCAATGACAACACTGTGATCAATGATCTGGACAAACCACCCTGCAATGACAACAATGTGATCAATGATCCGAACAAACCACCATGCAATGACAACACTGTGATCAATGATACGGACAACCACCCTGCAATGACAACAGCGTGATCAATGATTCGGACAAACCACCCTGTAATGACAATACTGTGATAAATTATCCAGACAAACCACCATGCAATGACAACACGTGATCAATGATCTGGACAAACCACCCTGCAATGACAACGTTGTGATCAATGATCCAGACAAACTACCATGCAATGACAACACCATGATCAATGATCCGGACAAACCACCATGCAATGACAACACTGTGATCAATGATCCGGACAACCACCCTGCAATGACAACAGCGTGATCAATGATCCGGACAACCATCCTGTAATGACAATACTGTGATAAATTATCCAGACAAACCACCATGCAATGACAACACGTGATCAATGATCTGGACAAACCACCCTGCAATGACAACGTTGTGATCAATGATCCAGACAAACCACCATGCAATGACAACACCATGATCAATGATCCGGACAAACCACCCTGCAATGACAACACTGTGATCAATCATCTGGACAAACCACCCTGCAATGACGACAATGTGATCAATGATCCGAACAAACCACCATGCAATGACAACAATGTGATCAATGATCCGGACAAACCACCCTGCAATGACAACACCATGATCAATGACCCGGACAAAGCACCCTGCAATAACAACACTGTGATCAATGATCCGGACAAACCACCCTGCAATGACAACACTGTGATCAATGATCCAGACAAACCACCCTGCAATGACAACACTGTGATCAATGATCCGGACAAACCACACTGTAATGACAACACTGTGATCAATGATCCGGACAAACCACCCTGCAATGACAACGCCATGATTAATGATCCGGACAAACCACCCTTCAATGACAACACTGTGATCAATGATCCGGACAAACCTCCCTTCAATGACAACACTGTGATCAATGATCCGGAGAAACCACCCTGCAATCACAACACATGATCAATGATCCGGACAAACCACCCTGCAATGACAACACATGATCAATGACCCGGACAAGGCACCCTGCAATAACAACACTGTGATCAATGATCCGGACAAACCACCCTGCAATGACAACACTGATCAATGATCCAGACAAACCACCCTGCAATGACAACACTGTGATCAATGATCTGGACAAACCCCCTGCAATGACAACACATGATCAATGATCTGGACAAACCACCCTGCAATGACAACACATCATCAATGATCCAGACAAACCATCCTGCAATGTCGACGACATGGTCAATGATCCGGACAAACCACCCTGCAATGACAACACCGTGATCAATGATCCGGACAAACCCCCCCTTCAATGACAACACTGTGAGCAATGATCAAGACAAACCACCCTTCAATGGCAACACTGTGATCAATGATCAAGACAAACCACCCTTCAATGACAACACTGTGATCAATGATCTGGATAAACCACCCTGCAATGACAACACCGTGAGCAATGATCAAGACAAACCACCCTTCAATGACAACACTGTGAGCATTGATCAAGACAAACCACCCTGCAATGACAACACCGTGATCAATGATCCGGACAAACCCCCCCTTCAATGACAACACTGTGCGCAATGATCAAGACAAACCACCCTTCAATGGCAACACTGTGATCAATGATCAAGACAAACCACCCTTCAATGACAACACTGTGATCAATGATCTGGACAAACCACCCTGCAATGACAACACCGTGAGCAATGATCAAGACAAACCACCCTGCAATGACAACACTGTGATAAATGATCAAGGCAAACCACCCTGCAATGACAACACCATGATCAATGATCCAGACAAACCTCCCTTCAATGACAACACCATTATAAATGTGTGTGCGCGTGCATGCATGCGTGTGCGTGCGCGTGTGTGCTGTGTATGTACATGTTTGTTCACTACTACCAGTAGCCAAAACTAACATAACATGGGATGTGTGTGTGTTCACTACTACGAATTCATATTCCCAATTCCTATTCCCCAAGGCATGCGGTGGGCCTCAATATGCATACTTATGGGATGACTAGCAGATTGTGCTGTGAATTACTTATCTACCTTAAAGGTTCTCTTCATGATCTCAGCACATGAAATTGTTTTGCTGATCGCTTTTCCTGTACCGCTCCACACAACATGGTGGATTGATGGATCCTGAAATACACACACACAAACAGCCTCTTAATCTGACCTTCTGTTTTTGGCAACACAACATAGTTGCCATTGATGATACATAATGATTGCTATTGACAACAATTCATGGTTTCTATTGACAACACACCATGGATGCTATTGACAACACACCATGAATGCTATTGACAATACACCATGGATGCTATTGACAACACCCTAGATGCTATTGACAACACACCATGGATGCTATTGACAACACACCATGGATGCTATTGACAACACACCATGGATGCTATTGACAACACACCATGGATGCCATTGACAACACACCATGGATGCTATTGACAACACACCATGGACGCTATTGACAACACACCATGGATGCTATTGACAACACACCATGGATGCTATTGACAATGTGCCATAGATGCTATTGACAATGCACCATGGATGCTATTGACAACACACCATGGATGCTATTGACAATGCGCCATGGATGCTATTGACAATGTGCCATGGATGCTATTGACAACACACCATGGATGCTATTGACACCACACCATGGATGCTATTGACAACACACCATGGATGCTATTGACAATGCGCCATGGATGTTTTAGACAATGCGCCATGGATGCTATTGACAACACACCATGGATGCTATTGACAACACACCATGGATGGTATTGACAACACACCATGGATGCTATTGACACCACACCATGGATGCTATTGACACCACACCATGGATGCTATTGACAACACACCATGGATGCTATTGACACCACACCATGGATGCCATTGACAACACACCATGGATGCTATTGACAACACACCATGGATGCTATTGACAACACACCATGGATGCTATTGACAATGTGCCATAGATGCTATTGACAATGCACCATGGATGCTATTGACAACACACCATGGATGCTACTGACAATGCGCTATGGATGCTATTGACAATGTGCCATGGATGCTATTGACAACACACCATGGATGCTATTGACACCACACCATGGATGCTATTGACAACGCACCATGGATGCTATTGACAATGCGCCATGGATGCTTTAGACAATGCGCCATGGATGCTATTGACAACACACCATGGATGCTATAGACAATGCGCCATGGATGCTATTGACAATGTGCCATAGATGCTATAGACAATGCGCCATGGATGCTATTGACAATGTGCCATAGATGCTATTGACAATGTGCCATAGATGCTATTGACAATGTGCCATGGATGCTATAGACAATGTGCCATGGATGCCATAGACAACGCGCCATGGATGCTATAGACAATGCGCCATGGATGCTATTGACAATGTGCCACGGATGCTATTGACAATGCGCCATGGATGTTATTGACAATGTGCCATGGATGTTATTGACAATGTGCCATAGATACTATTGACAATGCACCATGGATGCTATTGACAATGTGTCATGGATGCTATTGACAACACACCATGGATGCTATTGACAACACACCATGGATGCTATTGACAATGTGTCATGGATGCTATTGACAACACACCATGGATGCTATTGACAATGTGTCATGGATGGTATTGACAACACACCATGGATGCTATTGACAACACACCATGGATGCTATTGACAATGTGCTATAGATACTATTGACAATGCACCATGGATGCTATTGACAATGTGCCATAGATGCTATTGACAATGCACCATGGATGCTATTGACAATGCGCCATTGTTCATATTGATGTACACCATACCCAGGTGAAACAACAATCATGATATACTATGGTATTTGATGGAAAACCATGAAATAATATGGTCGGCTGTCAAATACCATGATGTACCATGGTGTATTGCCATGGTAGTGTGTATCAACATGGTAGTCCATGGACACCATAGTGTCTGTGATGACCATGATAACCATGAATCATCTAATGTAAACTATCTGAACAGCAATTCCTTAGATGTAATTTTTGGCGAACAAGATGGCCACTGGAAAATGGACCAATCAAAATTCTGAATGGGAATTGTAGGGGCAATCGCTATAGGGCTCATTCACCTAACTTTCGTTGAACTCCACCAAGTGGTTATTGGGGTGAATTTATGAATGTCATTTAAAGCTGGCTGTTCCCATTCATTTCATATAGGATTTTCAGTCATGAAAATACAAGATGGCTGCTGGAACAATAGACCAATGGAAATTATGAAAGGTAGTTTCGGAAACTATCACCATGGGTACGTCTGGCCAAATTTGGTTAAAATTTGACCATTGATTCAGGATGAGCAGTCTTTTAACCCTTTCACGATGAAGTCGGCCAACACCGGCCTCTGTAGTGGTCTCTGAGGAATGTCCATTTGCAGGCCAAGAGAAGACTATTTAAAAAAATTTACCACTGGAATGACTGGCTCGATAACCGAGCCAGTCATTCCAATAGTACATTTTCAAAAGTAGTCTTCTCTTGGGCTGCAAATTGATATTCAATAAGTAAATATTTTAATTTTTTTAAATAAATTTAGTCATTAAAGGGTTAAAGAATTTCTAGAAAATTTACACAACCATGCAAGAATGAAAAATTTACCACTGGAATGACTGGCTCGATAACCGAGCCAGTCATTCCAATAGTACATTTTCAAAAGTAGTCTTCTCTTGGGCTGCAAATTGATATTCAATAAGTAAATATTTTAATTTTTTTAAATAAATTTAGTCATTAAAGGGTTAAAGAATTTCTAGAAAATTTACACAACCATGCAAGAATGACGTATGTGGGACACAACAAAAAAACACATAATGGTGAAAAAATTCGCACATAGCCTCTGATGAGTTCTACTTTTAGAATGAAACGCCAGAAGTCTGAATCACAGCTGCGCTAATACAAACGCAGCCCCCCACCCCTGCCCGCCGGTCTTATACCAAAGCACATCCCCAGAAAAACACCAACAAATGGCTTTAAAAAATCCCGACCGCCAGGTCACCTAAAGCCACCAAAATACCGCCTAAGCCGCCAAAAGCTCACAAAAAACTATTTAAAGCCACCAAACCTTCGAACCACCACCACGCCCCACCCAGAAGCCACCACCCACCCCTCCACGCATGCGCAGATCCCACCTCCCCAAAGATATAAAAGGAGCACGCAATCCGTGCTCAGACCATTCAGACTGCTCTTCAACATGAAAACAAGCGTCAGGCTATAGAAGTTCTCTATAGATAGTATTAACCGTTGTTATTCAGATTTTTTCAACAAAACAGAATGGATACTGCTAGTCTACCCAAGGGGACGCCGGAGACAGAGTTGGTCATTCCGTCCATCTCCGGCCTAACCCTCGACTCTGTAGCCCTAGCTCTGCTCAGAGAACCCTCCATCACGGACATCACCACTTTCACTACGGTGACACCTGCCGAGATAGGGAAAACCAATGGCACCACCAATCAGGACACTCAGCCACCAGCACTGGTCAGAGACAGGAAGAGGAGGAGGAGGATCAAGGAATACAGACACTTTCGTCCTTCAGCCAGTCCCCAGGATAACCAGAACGGAGGCAGGGTTACATTAAACCTGGCATCCCCAGTGAGCACCTTAATGCTTACAAACTCTGGCGCAACTCCTCCTGCAGCTAGTCCAGATTGGAACTACAGCACGAGAAGCTAAAAAATGCTGTGAAAAAACAGACATACCCGATGATTCTGAAGGCAGCAGTACCGTTCAAACCGGACACAAAGGATCCGGTTTTCAATGCTGAATGGCAGAATCTCCACGATGACTTCAGCAAGAAACCTACGGCACTGCTAGCATCACATACGGCAAACAAATTGGCCGTACTATACTGCGAAACAGCAGGATACAAAAGATGTTTCACAGAAGCCACAGATGACGGCACCACAAGAGAAGCCGCCAACGCCATTGCCACCACCAGAGCCAGGCATGAATCCAGTCCAGGCCCAAGAAAACCAAGGCGCCGTGAGAGGCAGCACCCACAGAAAGCCACCGCGCCGCCCAGGCAGTACCGAAGACCCATATAGGAGGGCATCTGACAACCGCCACCAAAACAGGCAGATGACAAATCAACAAAACCCGAGGCCACACCTGCTGATGGGAACAGGAAGCACGGAGGCGATTGAAGAACTTTTTGATATCATCTCCGGACAATGTGTACACATGAGATGACTATTTCAATCTCCTGATTCTATACACTCAAAGATAATTTCTGAAGTGTTCGCCACCAATTGTAATAATAACAGTGCGAACCCTTCCAATAAAGATAGAAAAATGTATCCCTCTGCGTTTGTCTTTAATTTCACAGATACTGAACTTAGGCCTGCGCGATTATGTGATTAAATCGAAAATCGCAACTATGTTTTAAATCGTGAATTTATATGATTAAATATTAAATAATTGAATAATCGTGAATATTTTCTATTGTATAAAATATTTCAAAACCTAACTTTCAATTACTTTTTTAATGTGATCGGTCATGAAAAATGACATTTTGCTTAATGAATGTATGCCCATTTGCAGGCCAAGAGAAGACTATTTTTGGAAATGTGTTACTGAAATGCCTGGCCTGCCTCGAGAATCGAGCCAGGTATTCCAGCGATACATTTTCCAAAATAGTCTTCTCTTGCCCTGCAAATGGACTTTTCTACACACCATTGCAGCTTTCGACATTGATATATTCTTTTGTTGTTATGCCTTGGTAATTTGTATACAAGCTTATTAATCGAGTAATCATGATTACTTTTTAATAATCGATCGCGATCACTCAACACAATAATCGCGCAAGTCTAACTGAACTCACCCCAGACACAATAAGTGTCCTAGACAAAGGGCTTGGCTTCAGCCCTAGTGATAGAACCCAACATGGGTTCAGTCTACGCAGATCTTCAAGCATTCATCAGAAGAATGCGCCTCGTCCTCCACTTTACCCCACACTCCCACACACCATACGCCATACTAGTAGCACCAAAAGGGGACACCGTCAGTTCCACCCACCAAAAAAATCGGATTTCCAAAATCTCTTGGACAGAAAGTTTGCACCTAAAAAAACTACCATGCCACCTCCATCAACGGACCCACCTTTGGAGTCCTTCCTAAAAGCAATAAGGTTTGAATTCAGTAATCACGTACACAAAAGGATCCCGTGCAACAATCTCTCCTCAGCAGAAAAGAAAGCACTGGAATCATTAAACAAGAGCCATCAGAAGACGGCATATCCCCCCCGGATCCAAACATTTCAGATAAACATACATCATAGCTAAACTGTAGTTGTGTTGACATCTTGAAATGATTGCCAGAGATGGACGGACCGACAGACTGACACACATACATTCTATACAGATGCATGGATGTACAGGCATATGGATAGCACAAGTAAATCTTCAATTGGTAATGAGAATCTGTACTAATTTTCAATAGAATCATAGCTAAATTGTTGTGTTGACAAGAAATGATTGGTACTGTAGTTTATGTATCGGCGTAAAGGTATTTAAAGGGAGATAACGCTGTAATGAATAGTTTTCTGGCCGCAAAAAAAGCACATGCACATCTTCGGATGGTAATGACTAGATTTACCATGTTTCAAAAGAATTGTAACTAAACTGTAGGAGTTGCACTGACAAGGATGGATCGACGGACGAACATAGATTTTGGACAGATGGATGGACGTACAGGTACACGGATAGCACATGCACACCCTCACGTGGTAATGATAACACGTACCAATTTTCAAAAGAATCGGAGCTAAACTGTAGGAGTTGCGTTGACAAGAAATAATTGTCAATGCAGTTTATGTATCGACTTTAAGATATGTAAAGGGGGATAACTCTGTAGTGAATAAGTTTTCGGTCGCGGAAAAAGCACATGTACATCTGCACATGATACTGATAATGTTGACAAAATTTTAAGTTAATCCATTGAGACCTCTAGAGGAGTTGCGTTGACAATAAATGATTGGCAATGCAGTTTATGTATCAGCTTTAAGATATTTAAAGGGGGATAACTCTGTAATAAACAATTTGTCGGCCGCGAAAAAAAGCACATGCACATGATACTGATAATGTGGACAAAATTTAAAGTTAATCCATTGAGATCCCTAGATGCTTTGACAAGAAATGATTGTCAGAGATGGATGGACTGAGAGACAGACATACATACATTTTGGACAGATGGATGGATGTACAGGTATACGGATAACACTCGATACTGATAATGTTGACGAAATTTAAAGTTAATCCATTGAGACCTCTAGGAGTTGCGTTGACAAGAAATGATTGTCAAAGATGGCTGGACTGAGACGGACATACATACATTTTGGACAGATGGATGGACTTACAGATACACGATGAGCACAGGCACACCTACACGTGGTAATGATAACACGTACCAATTTTCAAAAGAATTGGAGCTAAACTGTAGGGGGAGTTGCGTTGACAAGAAATGATTGGCAATGCTGTTTATGTATCAGCTTTAAGATATTTAAAGGGGGGATAACTAAGTAATGAACAATTTGTCGGCCGCGAAAAAAGCACATGCACATCCGCACATGATACTGACACTGTGGACAAAATTTAAAGTTAACCCATTGAGACCTCTAGGAGTTGTTGCATTGACAAGAAATGATTGTCAGATATGGATGGACTGACAGACGAATATACATACATTTTGTACAGATGGATGAATGTACAGGTACACGGATAGTACATGCACACCTACACATGGTAATGATAACACGTACCAATTTTCAAAAGAATCGGAGCTGAACTGTAGGAGGAGTTGCGTTGACAAGAAATGATTGGCAATGCAGTTTATGTATCGCCTTTAGGATATATAAAGGGGGATAACTCTGTAATGAACAATATTTCAGACGCGAAAAATCACATGCACATCCGCACATGATACTGACACTGTGGACAAAATTTTAAGTTAATCCATTGAGACCTCTAGGAGGAGTTGCGTTGACAAGATGGGGACAGATGTACGGACGGACGGACAGACGGATGGATGGACATACTGATCGCTATATCCCCGTCTTCCAGACCGGGGGGATAAAAATAACTAAGCTGTCATCATAAAACGAGCCGACAAGGGGCAAGCTACAGTCGTGCAATCTGTAAAAGATTACACAACTGAAGCCATGAGACAACTTTCGGACGACAGATTCTATATGAAACTGCCCTTCGACCGTATGCGACTACACACCCAACTTGTGGAAAAAAGACTGGACAAAATAGTATCAGAGGTTGAAATAGATAACACCACAGCTGGTAGACTTCTCCCAAAACCGCCAAAAACGGCCCGTTTTTATCTCCTACCGAAGGTCCACAAAGAGAAGAAAGATGGGATCACACAGGGCAGACCAATCATTAGTGGCAACGGCTGCCCAACAGAGCTTATCAGCAGCTTTGTTGATGAACATATGAAAGTCCATATAACAAAGATCAAATCTTATGTAAAAGACACCAAAGATTTTTTCAATACGATAGAAGAATTCGGACTTGCAAATGCCCCACACCAGCAATATATTTATGTTACACAGACGACATATTTATGATCTGGGAACATGACCACGTGGCTCTTTCAGAGTTTATCCAACATATGAATATTGAACAGTGGACACCATAGCATAAAATTCACTATGGAAGGCTCAAGAGAAAAAGTGGCATTTCTAGACACCTGGGTCAAGAACGCAGATGGGCACATCATCTCTTTCGACCTATACACCAAACCAACGGACACCCACGGCTACCTCCACTATACATCGGCGCATCCTCCTGCAAGGATGCCAGTCCATATGGTCAGTTTCTCCACATCAGGAGAATATGTACCCACATTGCGGACTACGATAGGAATAGCGCCGCAATGGAGGGCTTCTATCAAGCAAGAGGATACCCAACTGACATCCTCATCACTGCCAGGAACAAAATCAGGCACCTACTTCTTACGCCACTACCGACAACCACACCAGCACCCAACAAACAGGTGTTTAAACCTATCTTTATCTGCGAATTGACGTGCACAGGTACTTTGCTCAAAAGAGCAATAAAAAAATACTGGCCTATCCTTCAAGCCAGTCAACCCTGCAGGGACGCTTACCCCGACCCACCCCTCTTTGGTTTTCGCAAAAACAAGACCATAAGAGATCACGTAGTCAAAGCCAAGCTCCCAGGGGTCCTGGAAGAAACCAAAACCCACAGTAACCCTCAACTACATTGCAAAACAAAAAACTGCAACATTTGCAACCACTTGGACAAGTCCCGCTTTTTCACAAGCACACACACGGGACTCTCTTATAGAAGCAAGATCATCGGGAATTGCTTAACACGCAATGTCGTATACCTCATTACTTGTAAGGTATGCAGAAAACATTATGTCGGAGAAACTCTAAGAACTTTCAAAATTAGGATACAGGAACACCTTAGATCCATAACCCACCTCAACAGAAAAGAAAGTTATGACATCCCAGTATCAAGGCATTTCAACATGAAAAACCACACAAGGGAACACATGAGTTTCCGGATAATACAAGTACTGTCCTCAGACCCCACAGATACAGAATCCACAAAATGGAGACGACAAAAAGAATCGCATTGGGTTCACCAACTCCACACCATGGAACCATCCGGGATTAACATAACAGGGCGATACCCGCCATTCCTTTCAGATACTGGAGAAAAAAAACTGTATCTGAGAACATAGTTATAATCGTAAAAATTGACCAGTCAAACTTCTGAATATAAGTCCTGTATGATAGAATACTTCTATTCAAATTCGGCTGAAATCCACCAAGTGGCTAACGAGATGCATTCTGACAATTACCGGTAAATTCTTTCATAAAATCTAAGGTTTTCGCCTAAAAATTTACCAATCAAAATTCTGAATAGCTGTTCTGGAACCTACCACAATAGAATCATTCCAGCCAAATTTGGTTGAAATCCTAAGTGGCTAAGGTGCGTTTTGACAATTTCCTGTAAATTTTGCATAAAATCTAAGATTTTCAACCAAAATTTTGACCAGTCAAAATTCCGGAGTTCTGGAGCCTACCACCATAGGCTCATTCCAGCCAAATTTGGTATTACGGTGATGTGATTTGACAGATGACAGATCATGGACAGACGACGGATAGCCACCATAGTATAAGCTCACTTGGCCATTCGCGCCACCTGTGAGCTAAAAAATGGGTGGTGAAGACAATGAAATAGGGCAAAGAGATAGGGAATAAATTGGCTGATGTTAGCTTGGAGCAATTTAAATTAGTATTCGATGAAATCATTTGGACATGCTTGAGCAAGCTTGGATTGGGTACGGTAGTGTTAGGTGGGTTGGATGAGTGATTGAGTTGATGCTGGGTGGTGCTGGTTCTTGGGACTTTGTATGTCATCATCATCCCCACCCCACCCATCCACCCCCCAACCACCATCATCTTTCCGACCACTACATGTACAATCATCACATTTATAGAAGTGGTATATGTATAAGAAAAACTTACACGATGTAATTATTTATTATTATATGTAACCGCCATTGTATATATGTTTCATATATGTATGTTCGTGCACTGTTGAAGAAGTTACCGAATAAATATGAAATTGAAATTGGAGAGTCTGGTACATAGACTCTGGTACATAGAGTGCACATAGTCTTGTACATGGGGTCTGGTACACAGAGTGCATAGAGTCTGGTACATAGGGTCTGGTACATAGGGTCTGATACATAGGGTCCGGTACATAGGGTCTGGTAAATAGGGCCTGGTACATAGGGTCTGGTACATAGGGTCTCGTACATAGAGTCTGGTACATAGAGCCTGGTACAGAGAGCCTGGTACATAGGGTCTGGTACATAGAGCCTGGTACATAGAGCCTGGTACATAGGGTCTGGTACATAGGGTCTGGTACATAGGGTCTGGTACATAGTAGGGCTGTGGTTCGTGAAGATTTTCAGGAACCGAACCGGTTCGCGATACACATGCCCGGTTCATGAACCATCTAATATTCAAAGCCTTTACTGATGAAATAGAGTTAGAAATATTGTGAAACACAAGTCATTTTCAAATTACAAGTGGCTTTACTGACAAAATACACACCAAATGCTTAGTATATAACAGCCAGGTAAGTTCAATAGTCAATACACTCAAATAAGTTTCATTGCATGATTAGAAACTTAGAACTTATTTGGTTACTTCTTGCTGTTTTATAGCTTTCAACATGTCATCATCACATATGTTCTTCTTTAGAAATATCAGGCGATCTACATTTTCTGGATCAAGACAAGCACGTGTGGAGGTAACAATGTCCCCAGCTGTGGAGAAAACAGCTGTCTGATGGCACTGAGGTAACTTGTACACACAAGTACTTTTTGCACAAGCTTGACAAGAGCGGATAGCGAAGAGACTTCTCCTTCCAAAACTCTAGCGGATTGTCTTTCGGTATCATTTTCTTTTCATTTTTGTCCATGATTATTTCGACCTTTAATATAAAATAAGTAGGCCTATGGAAGTTGTAGTTTCGTCAACAGCTACAGTATCATCATCAAAAAGAAAACTTAACGCCGCTTTCTTAATTTTAACAGGCAGGGAGTCCGCATCAGAGCTGTTTGCATGATTCGAATCAGAGGTGGATGAGATAGTGTCTGATTCCAGTTCGGTTTCTTTGATCACTGACACATTGGGAATAACCAGATTTTGATCAATCTGGTTCTCTGAAGCGTTTCTACTTATCCTCTACCAAGTCTCCTCATCTGTTACATGTTTGAACCGAGGATCTAATGCTGTGGCCTCTTGAAGAAATGAAACTACAGTTGGATTTAGTGTACCTTGACATCAGATTTGATCTCACTGCCACTTTGATGCTTGCAACAAAGGAATCATCAACTGGATCATCTTTATAGTGGTGCTCCAGTCTGCTAAGCATTAGCAAGATAACACCAACAGTTGGTTGGCTTTCATCTGACACTGCCAGCGTTGCATGGAACATAGGTTCCATGAGTCCAAGAAATAACTTGGCATGTTTGAGCTCAGCAACTGACAGACCATTCATTGTCTTCGTTTCCCATTGGCGCTTCACTCTCTCATCAGTCAGAGTAGTGAGTATTGCCACCTGTTGCTCAAGAAACCGTTCCACCATATGGTAACTGCTATTCCCCCTTGTTTTCACATCCATCACAAGTTTGTGCACAAGAAGGTGAAGTAGTATTTGTTTTTCTTTGAGTATTGATGCTGCAGTGGTACTCCTATGAAAGAAACCAACTACTACTCTCATTTTTGCAAGGAGATTGTGGACACCTTTACCCTCAATTGCCTTGTTTGATGCAAAACTCAGCGTGTGAGCAAAACATCCGATATGCATTGGTATGTTTACTTGAGTAGCTGCAATATCCATGTTGGCCGCGTTATCAGTTGTCAATGCACATGCTGAACATCCCCACTCCGCTGCAGCAGCTATAAGAGCCTCACCAATATGCACGCCAGTGTAAACTTCAGTAAGGACTCTAGTCTGTAGAATACGAGAACACGTCTCAAAATCATTGTCAATGAAATGACAGGTTATTGTCATGTATGACTGGGTCAGTAGTCCAGGATACAGTATTTGCAGATCTTAGCTCATCTTTCACTCTGGCCTCTACCACACTATAAATGTTGGGAACAATGGTGTCACTGAATGTTTGTCTGGATTGGAATGAATATTTTGGCTCACACTTGTGTATCATATGTCTGAATTCAGGGCTTTCAGTTATACTGTATGCTTTCATGTCCGAAATTAAATACCGTGCAATACTGTAAGTTATTCGGCGCATCTTAGCAGGTGGAAGTTTTGCTTGGCTTGCCATCAGAAATGTATTAGAGGCAGCTAGAGTTGGTGACTGGTTACTGGTAGAGGCCGATATTGAACATTGTGTCACCACCTTTGCAGAATCTCCTGGAAAATGAAAAATGTTATAAAACAAATTAAAACACACACACACCACCCCGCCCCCCCCCCCCACCCACCCTTTATGTATTCAATGTTATTCTACTCTCTACATTTTTATATTCGCTATTATGTTTTTATTGTCATGTGCATTTGCAACGTTGTGAAATTGCGATGCCCACTCCTACCATCCTACCGTCCCACCCAAACACAAATTGTGTTCTATGCTGGAGAAAAATTAACATTGATTTGAATGTGATGACAATATATATGTAATACCTATATGCTTATTGTTAATATAGATATTTGTAACACTGTGTGTTGGGGTGGGTGTGTGTGTGTGTGTGTTGGGGGGGGGGGGGGTGCAAGCCAAGTGTGTCTATGTGGTTTGGGGCTGAAGGAGGATTGGTGGGGGTGGATGGATGTGGGTGTGACTTGGGGTGGGGTGGGTGTGTCTGTGTGTGGGTGATTTGGGGTTGAAGGGTGGGTGGATGTGTGGCCTGGTGGTGGATGGCTGTGACTTGCACTCACCTGTTACATCTATATGATGGGGCCACTTCATATGGACAGCTAGGTTGGTTGTGCCACCACAATAGGCAAGAGAGGCAAAGCATGTCTTGCACACCGCTTTCTTCTCACTATCCAATGCCAAACCAAAGTACTTCCACACCTTTGACTTGTGTTTGGCCGGCATTTCTTTGTATTTGGCTGATACCATGATCGATTTGCAGGCCACGCCAGCAAAATGTCAATACGACTGTGAGCAGATGACACTAGTTAAATAAATCGATACAGTGAACCAGGCTAGTACGGAAACCTCATCTAAACAACACAGATTTGTAGATCTGATAGGTCTCCTTGAGTTTAAACAGCTACAATAGCTTTGCTGAATACAAATTCTCGGCTACTTTGAACTGGATTTTGTATCAAGATATTACTAGATACTTAGAATGCATACAATTTCGGTTTTACTGGTAGTTCATTTAGCGCAATCTATACTGTAATTGTATATCTATATCTAGCGTTTTACGACATTGACCAGTGTATGGTTCGAGAACCACAAGATTCGCCAAATAAATGTTTGAATATGATTCGTCTTATCAGAGTTTGCGATTGTTCGAAGGTTCGAATGTTCGCCCCAGCCCTAGTACATAGGGTCTGGTACATAGAGTCTGGTACATAGAGCCTGGTACATAGGGTCAAGTACATAAGGTCTGGTACATAGAGCCTGGTACATAGGGCCTGGTACAGAGTCTGGTATATATGGTCTGATACATAAGGTCTGGTAGATAGGGTCTGGTATATAGGGTCTGATACATAGGGTCTGGTACATAGGGCCTGGTACATAGAGCGTGGTACATAGAGCCTGGTACATAGGGCCTGGTACATAGAGCCTGGTACATAGGGTCTGGTACATAGGGCCTGGTACATAGAGTCTAGTACATAGGGTCTGGTACATAGGGTCTGGCACATAGGGTCTGGTACATAGGGTCTGGTACATAGGGTCTGGTACATAGAGTCAGGTACATAGGGTCTGGTACATAGAATCAGGTACATAGGGTCTGGTACATAGGGTCTGGTACATAGAAAATAGTCTTTTCTTGCCTGCAAATAGGCATGCATTCACTAAGCAAAATGTTATTTTTCATGACCGATCGCATTAAAGCGTAATTGAAGGTTAGGTTTTGAAATATTTTATGCACTAGAAAATATTTACGATTATTTGATTATTTAATTTTAATCATATAAATTCACGATTTAAAACAATCACCATGTTTGATTTAATCACGCAGTCGCGTAAGCCTTATTCATGGTACACAATGGAAGAATCCAGTTTTAGCTATGACCTGACCATCCCTAGTTAATCTCCACCCACACTTTGCCCATGTTGGGATCGATCGATTGCTGCACAACCTGAATATCAATTTCAAGAAAACTATACAGGTAAGCTGTTGAATATTTTGAAACTATTTGACTGGGTGCTGGGAAGCAACAGCGCCCAGTCAAAGTAGTTTCAAAATATTCAAAAGCATATTTATTCAATAGTAAAGACCTAGAAGTCGTACAATAATGCTTAGTCCATCATCAATTATGCATTCATGACAAACTTAGTTACGTCATTCATGACATAATTGATTATGACATCATCCTACATGTCACATAGTTGATTATGATGCCATATGATTGACTGAGAAACTGGGATCTTCCATTAACTGCCTATATAATGAAAATATTTGTACAATATACAAAGTGAGATGACAGACCGGAAGAACTCTCAATGCCATGTTTAGGATCGACAGAATTCATCATCAGATAGCAAGCAGCCCGAGGAAACTGATGACCTCACAACACCATCATCTGCCTAACAACACCATCACCTACCTGACAACACAATCAGCTGCCTGACAGATAGCACCATAACCTGCCTGACAGATAACACAATCACCTGTCTGACAGATAACACAATCACCTGACTGACAGATAACACCATAACCTGCCTGACAGATAACACAATCACCTGCCTGCCAGATAACAGTCACCTGCTTGGATAACACAATCACCTGCCTGACAGATAACACAATCACCTGCCTGACAGATAGCAGTCACCTGCCTGACAGATAACACCATCACCTGCCTGACAGATAACACAATCACCTGCCTGACAAATAACACCATAACCTGCCTGACAGATAACACCATCACCTGCCTGGCAGATAACACAATCACCTGCCTGACAGATAACACTATAACCTGCCTGACAGATAACACCATCACCTGCCTGGCAGATAAGACAATCACCTGCCTGAGAGATAATGCAATCACCTGCCTGAGAGATAACACAATCACCTGTCTGACAGATAACACCATAACCTGCCTGACAGATAACACCATCACCTGTCTGACAGATAACACCACAACCTGCCTGACAGATAACACAATCACCTGCCTTGATAACACCATTACCTGCCTGACAGATAACACAATCACCTGTCTGACAGATAACACAATCACCTGCCTGACAGATAGCACTACCACCGGCCTGACAGATAACACCATGGTGACACGCCAGCCATCACTATAAGCATTGACATGCTTTTGTATTTCTTAATGTGGGCTAAATTGGCATGTTTATTTATGCAATAATAAAGCATGGATGAGTATTGTAGACTGCAGAATCGGATGCCTGTACTGCATAAACCCCATATTAGACACGGAAAGATAATTCGTCGGGCAAAGAGACCATTCAGAAATTAGTTTTGAGGTAATTTGGTGGGCATTTTGTATTTTGGTGGCCATCTTGTATGCGAGGCCAAATCCTGGGTGTCCCCTAAGACTAATTTTAAAGTGCATTGTTTTATGGTAATGGAACCACTGAGAAGTTTGACTGAGAAAATGGCTTGGGCACTGTCTACCACCGGCTGTGTGGACCATTAAGAAATCTACCCGTGATAAAGAGCATTAGGGATCTACTCATGATAAAGGTCATTATGGATCTACCCATGATAAAGGTCACTAGGGATCTACCCGTGATAAAGGTCATTGGGATCTACCCGTGATAAAGGTAATTAGGGATCTACCCGTGATAAAGGTCATTAGGGATCTACCCGTGATAAAGGGCATTGGGGATCTACCCGTGATAAAGGTCATTATGGATCTACCCATAAGGTCACTGGGGATCTACCCGTAATAAGGTCATTAGGGATCTACCCATGATAAAGGACATTAGGGATCTACGCATGATAAAGGTCATTAGGGATCTACCCGTAATAAAGGTCATTAGGGATCTACCCGTTATAAAGGCCATTAGGGATCTACCCATGATAAGTCATTAGGGATCTACCCATGATAAAGATCATTAGGGATCTACCTCTGATTAAGGGCATTAGGGATCTACCCGTGATAAAGGTAATTAGGATCTACCCGTGATAAAGGTCATTAGGGATCTACCCATGATAAGGTCATCAGGATCTACCCGTGATAAAGGTCATTAGGGGTCTACCCGCTATAAAGGTAATTAGGGATCTACCTGTGATAAAGGTCATTAGGGATCTACCCATTATAAAGGTCATTAGGGATCTACCCGTGATAAAGGTCATTAGGGGTCTACCCATTATAAAGGTCATTAGGGATCTACCCCTGATTAAGGGCATTAGGGATCTACCTGTCATAAAGGTAATTAGGATCTACCGTGATAAAGGTAATTAGGGATCTACCCATGATACGGTCATTAGGGATATACCCGTGATAAAGGTCATTAGGGGTCTACCCGTTATAAAGGTAATTAGGGATCTACCCGTGACAAAGGTCATTAGGGATCTACCTGTGACAAAGGTCATTAAGGATCTACCCATGATAAAGACGATCAAGGATCTACCCATGATAAAGACGATCAAGGATCTACCCATGATAAAGATGATCAACGATCTACCTATGATAAAGACGATCACGGATCTACCCATGACAGACGATCAAGGATCTACCCGTAACAAAGGTCACTAGGGATCTACCCATGATAAAGACGATCAAGGATCTAACCATGATAAAGACGATCAAGGATCTACCCATGATAAAGACGATCAAGGATCTACCTATGATAGTTCCTTTAATGGTCAAGAAAATCTAAATGTGTTCAGTAAATGTCCATTTGCAGGCCAAAACTAACCTCCACAGTGCCCTTGACGAATGTTCATTTGCAGGTCAAGGGAAGACTAAGTTTAGCAAATTAGCGTTGGAATGACCACCTTACTTATTGAGCAAGTCAGCGATTCAGTCATAAATTTTACAAGAATAGTTTTCGCTTGGCCAGCAAATGGACAATTCTCAAGCCTGATGACTACAGACACAATTTTTGGTCACCATAACCATTAACGCGATTAAATTATCCATTAATAATTTCCAATAAGCTAAGCTATAAAATATCACCTTAAATTTTATAGTAGCATATGAGATGAGATTGCGTATCTTGCTGTTGCTCGTTACTCGCATCTTCACACAGGTGTCGTGCAGTACAGGAAATGAGGTCGGCTCATCAAGCTCACAAATCTCACCCTTTATGTAGTTCTCCATGCTCTCTAGATAGTCACTTATCATCCAGCTGCAAATGATAAGTTCATTATTAAATTAACCTTTACCACTCTGATGTCAACATTTTAATTTTTTGAATTAAATTAAAAAATGAATTGGTGTTCATATTTCAACAAATTTGGTGGATGATGGTGCTGTCATAGACAGCAACATCATCCAGCAAAATTGTTGAAAAATGTACACCAGTATCTTTACATGTACATAGTTGCAGTCCTCTTCTGCCGCATAGGCTAGACAGCCTGTAGCAGGTATTCGCTTTCTTCTTCATCGATGCGTTGTACCTGCTGAATACTTTGGGTGCTTTATTACTGGTAGATCCTAATGACCTTTATCCCGGGTTGGAACGGGAACTGTGTTGTGTAAGCCGCGTTGTCAAAGTATCTGTCTAGCTGACTTTTAAAGGCATTGAGAGTTGGAGCTGTTACCACAGTATCAGGAAGACTATTCCAGTGGTTGTTTACCCGAATGCTGAAGAACCGTTTTCTGGTGTCAGTATTGAATCGCTGCGTGTGTAGTTTGAAGCTGTTGCCATGGATTCGGTTACATTTGTCGGATGGCAGGAGGCTCTAGGCATCAACCTTGTATATGCTGTGTGTGTATTTGTAAGCCTTGATAAGTTCACCATGTAGAAATCGACAAATTAAACTTGGCAGTTTCAGGAATTTCAGGTGTCCATACGGCAACCCTTTTAGCCCTGGAATGGTCTTTGTTGCTCTATGTCGAACATTTTCGATGATGTTTATATCTTTTTTTGCATAGAGGTGACCAGGCGACGTTTCCATATTCCAAGTGAAACCAAGTACTAGGCTTTTGTAGAGTAGACTGAATGTGCTTGGATTTAAGAAGTCAAAGGGCCTGAGGATCATGCCGCAGTAAAAGACAGAATATTGGCATCAGAGTGCTAAGGGTTAAGTTATTATGTGATCTAATCACAAAACCCTAACAGTAAGTTGTAACAATTTAACCCTCGAATTTATTCAAGAAAATTTCAATTTTCTCATAGAAAATGTCCAATTGCAGGCCAAGAAGATTATTTTTTAATTTACCACTAGAATGACAGGCTGTTATCGAGCTAATCATTCCAGTGGTAAATTAAAAAAAAAGTCTTCTTTTGGTTTGTAAATGGACATTTCTCAAGACCACTTCAGAAGCTGTTTTTGGCTGATGAGTGTTAAAGGGTTAAACACACACACCCACACACCCACGCACCCACACACACACACACCCACACACACACACGCACGCACACACCCACCCACACACACACACCCATCCACCCGCCTGCCCGCCCGCATACACACACACACGCACGCCCACGCCCACATGCATGCACGCACACACACACACACACACAAACGCCCACACACACAAACGCCCACACACACACACAGCCACACACACACACAGCCACACACACAGCCACACACACACACACACACACACACACGGCCACACACACACACGCCCACACACACGCACGCCCCCCGGCCGGCCCGCACGCATGCACACACACACACACCCATGCAGGGACGCACTAAAGTCAAGAAAGATGACAATGGACCTTTCCTGGTTTCCTATGCCCCGCCCATCTCTAGCTAAGCTCCACCCACACCTCGCTCATCTTAGGATCGATCAATCTCGGAATACCCTGACTATCAATTTCCAAAAAAATACACATGTAAGCTGTTGAATATTTTGAAACTAATTTGACTGGGCGCTGTTGCTGCCTAAGGCAGCAAAAAGCACCCAGTCAAATTAGTTTCAAAATATTCAACAGGAAGTATTTACGAGTACTGGCTTTGTACACTATAGGTACACACTCACTTCCAACCTCGACACACACGTCGTTAGGGAAGCGTTGGCATGCGCACTACGCGTCTTAACGGACTTAACCGTTTTCGACGAAATACCTCTCGTATAGGGCTTACATACGTTTATTGCTCTAACCAGGGGTGTGTGCTTTGGAACGAATCCGGTATGGCCGGTCCGTACCCAGCCTGGCTGGGATGGTTGGTACCCACCTGGCTGGGATGGCTGGTACCCGCCCAGTCAATCCGCGCTACAATTACTATAATTGTAATACCTATATGCTTATTGTTAATATAGATATTGCTACTTACTTATACTTATTTTTATTATTATATCCATATACTTATTAAGGTGATAACGGGATAATCACTCGGCGTTGAACCGTTTATCATCCATCCCACAAAATGGCCCATTTGGCTGAGCCTGACTTGCCATCTAAATAGTGAACTGACTGGGATAAATGTTGTCTCTGTCAAATCGACAAGAAGGATGAAGATCTCAAATCATCACCAACCCACTATCTATGTAGTAATGAACATGATGGCTACCCTATGATTGTGTCAAATGTTCCACTCATTCAAGCCATCAATGATATCTCAATCGTTTTGGATCCAACAGGATTAGATGAAGGCGGTGGTATAAAACAAACATTGAGAAGAAATCATGCAAAGTACCATCAGAGCTGTCGACTAATGTTAAACAACACCAAGCTTGCCCGAGCAAGGTAAAGATTATCTAGTGCTCAGAGTAGTACAGATGAAGTACGAAGCAAGATGTGAAGATCCTGCCACGAAGGCTGACAAGCTGAGAGCTTCTTATGTGAGAAGGAAGCGACATCATTAGAACTGAGACATGCTATGACCATGCAACTCAATAAAAGACTGAATGAATGTGCTCAAAAGCTAAACGATGGAAGACTTTTGGCCAATCTAAGTGTTGGGGATGTTGTGGCACAAAGGACCAGGTACCATTCTTGACAGAGCTGTACATCAAGGAGTGGGCGACCCTGAATGAGAAGACCAAGTGTCGCTAGAAAAAGACGTCTACCCACTAGCATTTTCTGAGCTACTGACCTACATAGTTGAGACCAAAACCAGCAGTGCTTGTCCTGCTATATTCCGACTTGCAGATATTGTCACTCTGTACAAGCAGCGCCTTGAGCAACTTCGGGGTAGGAATGCCTGAAGTCAACTCAACCAGACAAATCACTTCGTTCCACGGAACCAGTATTTCAATCTTTCAGCACCCAATCTCAGATAATGAAGGTGAAAAGTGTGAACCATCCCACATTGGAGAGAACAAGGTGAAGCAGCCCCAGAACTTCCCGACTCCTTCACCAAACATCCACCCTGCATACTTCACGAAGAAGAATCCTACTCTTCCCAGTCTCTGCCTTGCCAATACAACTGGCTCTTGAGCACAAATGGCTAGAGCATGTTAGCGTCACTGAAGAAGCAGATGGTGAAGTGAATGTCACTTGGTCGGCATACCATGTAGCCAAGAAGAGAGGTCAAGCATTTGAAGTCAGCATTGCATCGCTGTTACCTCATCTTCGAGATCAAGCTCAGCCAGTTGCTAAAATATGACATGTAATGGACAAAATCAAAGGTACGGTTGCACATCTCAACCCAGGGCAAGTTCCTGTCATCTGCGCTGACCAGCCAATCTATGCAGTAGCGAAAAAGATCCAGTAGCAGAGGCCAGAGTGCTATGGTGAAGAAAATTTGTCATAATATTTGGCAGCCTGCACATTGAGATGGCTGCATTGAGGTCAGAATCATTTTTGTCAGCGTCACGTGTCACCAGACCACGTTAAATACAAATTACGGCATGCAGCCTCTACATCCTCCCCAAGGCAGCCTAGAGACGGCTTGCCATAATTTGATGTATTTGACGTGTTCTGGTAACACTTGAAGTTAGCAATCAATCTGAGGAGTACTCAGTTTTGCAGATTGGTGTGAGAGAGATGCAAACTGCAAAGGCCACAATTTCCATTCTGGAATCTGGTGGTGCTAATGGAACTGGTGATCCTTTCACTGATCCGGGTGTTCAGGGAAGCCAGCTTCACCCTATACTGTCAAGTGCTGGCTGAGATGATACCTTTCTTCTTTGATAAGAACAACATGAACTATGCATGGTGGCTTTCCATTCATTCCAGAGACATTGTGACTCTTGCTCAGAAACACCTCCAGCTGGCATTTGAATGTCAAAGTTGAAAATTTGTTGTGCACAAATCCAGCCAGGAATTCTCAGCAATGGCCATCGACCAAGCTCATGAGCAAGCTGTCATTGTAAAATGTGGCGGGGATGCAGTCGATGTGACTGAAGACACGTTAGTGCTAAGAAGATGGATGGTGTCTGGCCCTGAAGTCAGACGCATAGTATGAGACATCATCAGATGCCAACGATGGAACCGAACGTAACAGACACCATGAGCAGACTGATTGAGCTCAAAGACTGAAAAAGTAGACAGGTTATCTAATGTGATTAAGTACATGGGCAACCCTTTTCAGGAAGAGACTGCAGACCTACCTACACTGGACACAAAGGACATTGCCAACCCCAGTCCTTCTCAAATGGTTGGCACACACTATGAGAGGGGCAGAATGTGCTTCCATGAAGCGGTTAGAAATGGAAGAGGAAAGTACGTTCTGTGAGTCAATCAAGATGAACAAGATGGACCTCTTTCAACAAGAACCAGCTCCTGGTGATCCAAAAAAAAAGGTACTGAAGAAGATTGCAGCCTTTTCTCCAAGCTCTTCATCTCATACCAGACCAGAGTGTGACCTATAGGATTGTTTTCGACATGAGAACCAGCCATTCCCAGCTGCACTGAGTGACAGTGGAAAGCTCCACATCTGCCACAAGTCTCAGCTTGCTGACATTCTTTAGATTTGGGTTAAAATGCCAGACAATGAACCAAACGCTAATGTCGTCATCATCATTATTGATGGTTCGGTTTTGGTGAACGCTCTCACCACAAACATTTGAAGAATATGCAGCGCTGGACGTACATCCCACAATACAAGCGTACTCTGGAACAAGAGAACAGGCATTGTGTTTGATATCTACCCGCCATTGAGTCTGAAGGCTGAAACAAGGTCACATTGAGGACAGCGGGTCAGGCCCAGTGGCAGACACAGACAACATTCCTCCAAACTAGAGGAGTTTCTTAAGAGACAATGACAACAAAACTGAGCTCTTCAACTTTCTAGCTAACAAAATTGCCGAGAGATGCACACAAAACACTGTGATTGTGATGAAGCAAGAGGATACTGTGTGTAACCAAGCGATCTCCCTGAAAGAATTGGTTCCCTGTAACCATGAAGAAGCAGACACGTGGATCTTCGTACATGCCAGACATGCAGCAGCAAAGGGCAGCACATTTCTAATGATCAAAGTCAGTGACACTGATGTCTTAATCATAGCAATCAGGGTTCTGTCATCCCTGCAGGACTTTGATTTGCGGGAGCTGTGGATTGCTTGTGGTTAAGGGCGGAACCTTAGATTTATTAATGTACATGATCTCAAGCTCACTTAGACCAAAATGGGGTTGCAAGACAGAATAGCATGGAAGGGGCAAATGCTATCGATTTGGACTCAATTGCACAGCATTGTGCAGCTGCAGATACAAGGATTAGGTTAGATGTGTTAACGACAACACTTATAAATATAAGTGGCAAAGTGCAAAATACAGAGTGCAAAGATGATGATGAAGATTAAGTTTTATAATTACCGTAATCAGCAAATACAACTTTTGTTGAAAATTGGCATTTGTATTGCAACAGCGTTTATTCCGTGTGAGTTGTTAACATAAATCTGCTAGAAATAGATGAACAAGCTTGATCAATGTCGGTAGTTGTGGGTTTATGATGCTCCACTGACCCACTTTTCTATGTGACACACATTAAACCTACAATGTATCCATACATTATGGTTGATTACTGTATCACTAGTACCGCTACCCCAATACCGCCAAGTTCCGCCCACAACCCATACTGCCAGCCAACATGTATCGCCGAGAAAAGCCACGTGACCACTGGTAGCAAAAATGCCCATATATGGTATATCACGTGACTACATCCGGGCACCCCACCAAAAAGTATAAAAGGAGCAAACAAACACAGCTCAGATCATTCAGACATGGACAGACCAACCGTCAGGCATTTATTCAGTACTAAGATATATTGTTATTATCATTACTATGAATAATGTTGAGACATATGTTCCTGTTACCGAAACAGAAACGATCATCCTACCATCCGTCTCATCATTTACCTTGGACTCAGTTGATACTGAGCTCCTCCGAGATCCATCAACCACCAGCGTACTAGGCACAAGGAACTGCCAGAGGGCCACAGAGGCATCCACATCAGTGGATCCAACCAGGCTACTCCCAGAGCGATCTAACAAGCACCACCGGGTCGAGGAATGAGCTAACGTCATGGTTCGCAGCTCAGTGGCAGTAGTGACAAACGCGCAGAAGTATGCATGGCCTGACAACCCTGAATAACGTATCAATGCCTAGAGACAGAGGCGAAATGCAGCCTGCAGAGACTCGTTTCGAGTACCAGATCGAGCTCAGACTGGCGGAAGAATCAAAACTTACACCACCAATGCTCAAAGCAAGTACTGCCTTCAAACCAGACCAGTCAGACACAGAATTCCTAACAAAGTGGAATTCTCTTTCAAACATTTTGAAGATAGGCTCATGGTTTGGTTTCTACACATGCCGCCAACAAGCTGACGACACAATACCGTGAAACTGCGGGCCTAAAGAGGGCATTCAAAAAAGCAACTGATGCCGCCACCACGAGGGAGGCTGAACTGGCGATCACCACCACGTGCAACCGCCATGACAGTGCGCAAAGGTCACCGAGTCCACGAAACAGAAGGCAGAAGAGCCGCCAAAGACCGGCACCAGGCCCAAGCAGACCCAGGCAGCAATCCAGGGACACATACGGCTCCAGATGCCCAAGAGACAGGTATCCATACAGATCCAGCGACCGTCGTACCAGCTCCTACAGCCAGAGGAGCCTGCCAAGACTTTTGATGGAGACCCACAGCAGGGACCCAATGGAGGAGCTTTTCAATATTGTTTCCAGGAGGCGCAACAATGCGCACAACAGATTTTGACTATATCATATCTTACGTGCTAACACTGTTTCAAACAATTTTGTTTCACTCTCACCTAGTTATACCGTCAATAAGTATTAAGTGTCCTTTAAATACTGTAACAACAACAGTAGTAAGGACATCCCCCTGGATAACAATAAAACTAGTCAATCATACTCGTCCCCGTTTGTTGTGAACTTATCTGCCAGAGCTAAACGAGGACACAATAAGTGTTTTAGATAAAGGTTTAGGCTTTAGCCCAAGGGTATCAGAACCAAACATGGGCAAACTCTACACTGACTTACCAGCCTTTTTCAGACGTCTCCGTCTTACCCGCTTCTTTACCCCCACACCCCATACTCACTCCTACAGGCTGAACCTGCCAACACAGCCAATACCCAAGCTTCCAAGATAATCTAGAGAAAGTTTAAACTCAAGAAGACAACTATGCCGCCACAATCCCTTGATATCACTCAAGAATCTTTTATCAAATCGGTACGTTATGATTTCAACAAACATATCCACCATAGGGTAACCATGGGAAACCGAAACCATCTTGAAGTCAACGCTTTAAATAATCTCAAAAGCCAGACACACTGAGCTGGTCCAAAGGAGACTAAACCAATTGGTCAGGGATGAAGAGATAGACGTATCTACCGCCAACAGGCTGATCCTCAACCCACCTATCACTGCCAGATTCTACATCCTTCCCAAAGAAGAATTAATTTAATTTCATGCAAATTGTGTCAAAAGCAGTATGTCGGCGAAACCAAAAATCCACTAAGATGGCGTGCAACTAGACACCTCTCAGATATTAGACTAGAGGAAGACACACATGTGGCTGAACATTTTAATCTTCCTGATCATTCAGTCCCTCGTGACTTTGAAATTATGCCTATCGAACAGCTACCTCTTTCAGACACAACAGAGGAAACTGATAAACAAAGAAAACTAAGAGAATCATTCTGGATTAAACAATTAGAACCACAATGGCCTAGGGGCATAAATTCTGACCCAGGCCTCTTAGATCAAAGAGAGATTATCCCATTTACTCTCACATACAATCGGAAAAATGTTGAAATTGCCAAAACCCTAAAAGATGAATATCACAACTTACAGGACAATCTCAGACAACCTTTCAACAAGCGCCCAGTAATTGCATTTAAGAAAAATTTGAATCTACGTGACATCTTAGTAAAAGCCAAACTGAAATAGGTTTTCAAAAATACCACTCAGTGATTTATCATTGTGTGATAATTAGGCCATATGGCGTCTCTAAAACAAAATGACAATCTCAAGGAATAAAATAAACAAGAATTTTTTCAATTTTGAAAATTCTGAGCCAGTGCGTTTGACAATATCATATACATACTTGCCAGTGCCAGTTTCGTTATTTTATTACTTTATAAATCCACTTGTATATAACATTCGTCCACATCGTCAGGCAATCTATCAGTCCTTCATTAGATCCACCTAGTAAAAGGTATATAGAAATCTCATGAAGGGTTAAATTGAACCTATCATCACTTTTTGAATTGCATGATTGTTTGAGCAAGAAAACTGTCGTTCAGTCCATCCTTCCTCCCTCTATCCTGCCTTCCCTCTATCCATTATTCTGTCCTTCCTCCCTTCATTCATTCACTCTTTCCCTTATTCCTTCATTCCTTTCAGCCTTCCTTTCTGCTTTCCGTCCACCTCAGTTCATTCATTCGTTCGTTCGTTCGTTCGTTCGTTCGTTCGTTCGTTCGTTTGTTCCTTCCTTCCTTCCTCCCTCCCTTCCTTCCTTCCTTCGTTTGTTCGTGTATTCGTTTATTCATTTGTTTATTCGTTCGTTCGTTCATTCGTTCCTTTCCTCTTTTCCGTCCACCCTACTTCCTCCTTCTGCCCTAATTCCTCCTTCCTTCCTCCCTCCCTCTCCATCCCTTCATTCATTCATTCCTTCCTCTTCATCCCTTCCTTCCGGCCTTCATTCTTTTCATCTTTCCTTCCTTCCGTCATCCCATCCTTCCTTCAAGCTTTCATTCCTCCAATATTTCCTCCCCATACCCTTCCTTCCATCTTTCCCTCCATTCTTCCATCATGGTGGGTTGGTTGGTTGATTGGGTGGTGGATTGGATGGTTGGGCACTTGTTTGGGTGGTTGGTTGCGTGATTTGTTGGGTGGGTAGATGGTTGGGTGGTTGGGTGGTTGATTGGGTGGTTGGTTGGTTAGTTGGGTGGGCGGGTGGTTGGTTGGTTGGGTGATTGGGTAGCTATGTCCATCCTTCTTTCCTTCTATCCTTGTATCATTCAATCATGCGATTTGTATGTTCATTTATCAGTTTTAGGAAGAAAATTACTCACAGAAAATGACTTTATTTCTCAACAGAATGATAATCTTTGAAACCAATACCTATGGAAACTACTGACATTTGAGTAACTATATTACAAAGCAAAGGTTTTAATCAGATCAAAGATTTTCAAACAAGGCCATCAGTCACGTATTTCTTTGAAATGTTTCCTTTGCATTCCAAATTATTTATTATACTTTGAAAAGGTCACTTAAGCACCTTTCAAATGATCTCACTGTTCACATCAAAGTCAGATTATTAGTTCTCTTTGAACCAGTGAGCAGTCCGCAGCTAAGCCATTGAAAGTAGCTCAATCTTTAACACCTTTCCAAATTGAAACCAACTTATTTATCCAGAGCTCAATTAGTCAACAATACATTAGTACAATGAATTATAACACCTTATTGGCGGCATGTACCTCAAAGCAAACAACTTAGTAACTTTAAAGAAAGTGATTAAGTCTCAAAAAAATTCACTTGCCCAATAAATAGTAGGGCAAACTGTTGGACTGGTAGATTTGTCTAATAGGCTGCTGAAGAAGTGTGTAAACACGAAACGCGTCCAGCCCTCTGACGATGTGAAAAATTTCATTACTGTGTATTCCTGTGTATTTCTGTGTATTTCTGGATATTGTTATTCCTGTATTGATTGTTCCTAGGTATTAAATATTAACATGTCATTAATCATTGCTACTAACCATATTCCTTCCATTTCAGCTCTGTAAGTTAACCCCTCTTGAATTAGGAAATATAATGACAGCCCATCTGTCAAGATTTGTAGTGTGGGCCTGTTTACATTGTTAACTGATTGACTGTCTGAGTGTATCCTACTGATTAAGTGATTAGTTGATGGTGTCTGACCTGATTGCGTGAATACGTGATTGATTGATTGATTGTGATTAGTTGCTTGTTTGTCAGGTTGGTTGATTAATTGATTGAATGATTGCGTGATTAACGGGTTTATCGATTATGAGTGTTTCTGATTGATTGATAGATAGATAGATTGATTGGTTGTTTGAGTGTGTGAGTGACAGATTGAGGGAGCGACAGATTGATTAAAATTGATTGAAATTGATTGAGATTGATTAAGATTAATTAAGATTGATTAAGACTGATTGAGATTAATCGAGATTGATTAAGATTAACTAAGATTAATTAAGATTGATTGATTGACTGGGATTTTCCTGACTAAGAAGTACACTATGGCCAGACCGGGCAAAGGTAGACGAGGGGATGGTGCGGGATGTGAATCGCATCACCACCCGTCTGCCCAAGCCCGCCTAGTCAAGGTGTACTATATGGTGATCCAGTGTTTTCACCATATTAGTATTTTGAACAACCACCTCAGGTTGGATACTTTGCCTAATGGCTTAGGCCAGAAGGTAAGGGATCTAAGTAAGTTCCTGAAGCCGGCCATGCCAAATGATGATATCCTCTTTGACATTTGGTCGGTGAACTCTGAGTGGGCAAAATCAATGGTGAGAACGCTGATTGGTCATTATAACTGTCAGCTAGGGTGTTTAAGGTCCCAGATCCTCTCCGCCCAAGACCATCCCAACCTTGACCTCGGCCTGGCTAAGTCCATTGCCATCCGCTGGGCCAAGAACAACCATGGTAGAAAGCTCAGTGGAAGCGCTATTGCAGCATTTTATGATTTCATTAGGCCTATTGACCCACATTTCCGTTCGACTGTTGGCACAAAAAATGTTACGCCGAAACGTAAACCAACAGTCGAACAGACATGTGTGGCTCCACCCTCCCAGGCTAGGAAGAGAGTAAGATCGCCCACTGAGGTTTCACCACCCCGTAAACGTCTAAATTACAGACCGTCCCCTTGTAATTATTCGCCTGTTAACCCGCTCTTGATCCCTCTCCCTGAATCGCCACCACCACCACCTATGTCACCATTTCCACGGGATGATCTTGCACCTCTACCACAGCGCGTAGCTGGTGGAAGATCATCACGCAGAAAACGCTCTGAACCCGTTGTTAGTGTCATTTCGCCAGTAGACCCATCCTAGATTCCACTACCCGAATCCCCATCATCACCTATGGCGCCATTTTCACCTGATGATTTTCCATCACTACCACAGCGTGTAGCTGGTGGAAAATCATCACGTGAAAAGCCACCTGTAGCAAAGATTCCACAACCTCATTTCACCCCATCTCCGTTTTGTAAGCCCAGAAGACCCACCCGTCCCACTGAGCTAGAGAAGAACACCTTTTGGAAATTCCGGAACGAGTCTGTAAATAGACCCAATTGGCAGCTTCCCACTATTTGTAAAAAAATCTTGATTGTGGGAGCATCAAATCTGAGCCGAATCAACGTAGACCCGCATCCGGACATACAGGTGGCCTGCTTCCCTGGCGCATCTATTAATGACATAAGAACTGTCATTAATAGATGCACAGGGTCAGTCCATCCTGAGAAACTGATCCGTAATATAGGTATCAATGACCGGAACAGTCCACTCTCAGACACTGAGACTCGACTGAGATTGATGTTCAGCATGATAAGGAAGAAATTCACTAAAACTATGATTTATTTCAGCCAATTAAACTTTTCAGCTACCTTGACCCCGAACCAGAAGGAAATTCTTGAGGCAATTAATCAAATTGCAGAATCCCCTAGGTCGAAGGTTACTGTCATACCACGCCTGCCAATCGCAGATTTCAGTGTGTGTCGTGACAATATACATTGGACTGAGGGGACTGCTAACACTATCTATAGCAATTGGCTAAATGTCCTTAATTTAAACTAGATTCGGGTCAAGGTAGTTGCCACCCAGAAATTGAACTAGGCAGTAATATTGTCAACCTAGCTGTATCTCAGTTAAGCGAAAGCGAAAAATCGCTGCTTAATTTTGGTTTAACCTTTGTACCAACTCCGAAACCCAAAATTGGTTTGGATGCAGATTTAGAAAATGGCCTTATTGAAACTGCTGAATTTGGTCACCGCATCAAATTGGCAGATTTTTTTCGAAACTCGATTGGCAACATTCCACCATTCATTGAGAAAACAGGCTGGGCACCACATTTGAAACTGGTTGACCCAGCAATCGGTAAAAGTATAAACCTGTACTCAGAGCGTATTAAAAATACAACATTTCCAAATGATCAGCAAAATTTATCTTATGAGCAGCGCCAGGCCCTACAAGGGTTATCTAAAAATAATGAAATTGTTATTAAACCTGCGGATAAAGGATCAGCTACTGTAATAATGGATAAAAATAACTATATCAAAGAAGCACATAGACAGCTTAGTAATCCGAAACATTACCAAAAGCTAAAGGAACCACTTTGGCAAAATAACTGTAGCAAATTTAACGAAATTCTCCAAAAAATGGTTGATAACAAGAAGATAACTGAAAAGCAATTTAAATATCTCTTTGCAAAAGATGATTCGAAACCACGTACATTTTATCTTCTTCCTAAAATCCATAAGTCTATTGACTCGTGGACCGACCCAATGACTCCACCAGGGCGACCCATTATTTCAGATTGTGGTTCGGAATCATATAGGATTAGTGAATTTATCGACTACCATCTTCAGCCAATTGCAAATAGACATTTTAGCTATCTGAAAAACACTGAAGACTTTCTAGCCCAGGTCTCTAAGATCTCGGTCCCTCCAAATTCATTCTTAATTACGATGGACGTCGATGCTATGTACACAAACATTGATATCGAAAAGGGTCTTAATTCAATTCGTAGAGCTTTTGCCGACTACCCCGACACCAACAGGCCTGACAGAGAAGTAATAGCTCTATTGGAGCTGAGTCTGAAAGGCAATGACTTTGAATTTGCTGGTGAAATTTTCCAACAAATTTGTGGCTGCGCAATGGGTAAGCGTTTCAGCCCAGGTTTTGCTAACCTTTACATGGCTGAGTGGGAAAAGGAAGCACTCAAAAGGTGTCAAAATCAGCCACTCATTTACCGCAGGTACCTGGATGACATTTTCATGATCTGGCAACATACTAAAGAAGCATTTAATGAATTTTTAGCCATTCTGAACAATCATGATCCGCATATCAAACTAAAAGCTGAAATTGATGAGATGTCCGTAGATTTCCTGGATGTAACCTTATACAAAGGTATAAAGTATGAAACAACTGGTTACTTAGACTACAAAGTTTATTTTAAGCCAACCGACTCCCATCAACTACTGCACAAGAAATCATTCCATCCACCACATACTTTCAAGGGACTTGTAAAATCACAAATAATCCGCTTTCATAGAAATTCGAGTGATAGGAAAAACTTTGAATCATCATGTTCGACCTTATTCAAAGCTCTCAGACCGAGAGGATACTCTTCTCGGTTCCTACGTAAAATAAAGTCTGAAACTTTGCGTAATTTGGAACTCATTCCGGATAATGCCAGAAATTCTCGGCCTACCAAAATTTGTCATAATCGTCCGATTGTAGGTGAAGGAGAATCTCGGAAATGCGAAAAGAAAAGGTGTAAATTGGATGGTTTTCTTCCTTCCCAGAGTACATTCACAAGCTTTCAAAACAAAAGCAAATTTCAAATTCAGTCAATTTTAGATTGTGATTCTAAAAATGTCATTTATTTAATTCCATGCAAATTGTGTCAAAAGCAGTATGTCGGCGAAACCAAAAATCCACTAAGATGGCGTGCAACTAGACACCTCTCAGATATTAGACTAGAGGAAGACACACATGAAATTATGCCTATCGAACAGCTACCTCTTTCAGACACAACAGAGGAAACTGATAAACAAAGAAAACTAAGAGAATCATTCTGGATTAAACAATTAGAAACACAATGGCCTAGGGGCATAAATTCTGACCCAGGCCTCTTAGATCAAAGAGAGATTATCCCATTTACTCTCACATACAATCGGAAAAATGTTGAAATTGCCAAAATCCTAAAAGATGAATATCACAACTTACAGGACAATCTCAGACAACCTTTCAACAAGCGCCCAGTAATTGCATTTAAGAAAAATTTGAATCTACGTGACATCTTAGTAAAAGCCAAACTGAAATAGGTTTTCAAAAATACCACTCAGTGATTTATCATTGTGTGATAATTAGGCCATATGGCGTCTCTAAAACAAAATGACAATCTCAAGGAATAAAATAAACAAGAATTTTTTCAATTTTGAAAATTCTGAGCCAGTGCGTTTGACAATATCATATACATACTTGCCAGTGCCAGTTTCGTTATTTTATTACTTTATAAATCCACTTGTATATAACATTCGTCCACATCGTCAGGCAATCTATCAGTCCTTCATTAGATCCACCTAGTAAAAGGTATATAGAAATCTCATGAAGGGTTAAATTGAACCTATCATCACTTTTTGAATTGCATGATTGTTTGAGCAAGAAAACTGTCGTTCAGTCCATCCTTCCTCCCTCTATCCTGCCTTCCCTCTATCCATTATTCTGTCCTTCCTCCCTTCATTCATTCACTCTTTCCCTTATTCCTTCATTCCTTTCAGCCTTCCTTTCTGCTTTCCGTCCACCTCAGTTCATTCGTTCGTTCGTTCGTTCGTTTGTTCCTTCCTTCCTTCCTTCCTTCGTTTATTCGTTTGTTTATTCGTTCGTTCGTTCCTTTCCTCTTTTCCGTCCACCCTACTTCCTCCTTCAGCCCTAATTCCTCCCTCCCTCTCCATCCCTTCATTCATTCATTCCTTCCTCTTCATCCCTTCCTTCCGGCCTTCATCCTTTTCATCTTTCCTTCCTTCCGTCATCCCATCCTTCCTTCAAGCTTTCATTCCTCCAATATTTCCTCCCCATACCCTTCCTTCCATCTTTCCCTCCATTCTTCCATCATGGTGGGTTGGTTGGTTGATTGGGTGGTGGATTGGATGGTTGGGTACTTGTTTGGGTGGTTGGTTGCGTGATTTGTTGGGTGGGTAGATGGTTGGGTGGTTGATTGGGTGGTTGGTTGGTTGGGTGGGTGGGTGGTTGGTTGGTTGGGTGATTGGGTAGCTATGTCCATCCTTCTTTCCTTCTATCCTTGTATCATTCAATCATGCGATTTGTATGTTCATTTATCAGTTTTAGGAAGAAAATTACTCACAGAAAATGACTTTATTTCTCAACAGAATGATAATCTTTGAAACCAATACCTATGGAAACTACTGACATTTGAGTAACTATATTACAAAGCAAAGGTTTTAATCAAAATTACTCATTCAGATCAAAGATTTTCAAACAAGGCCATCAGTCACGTATTTCTTTGAAATGTTTCCTTTGCATTCCAAATTATTTATTATACTTTGAAAAGGTCACTTAAGCACCTTTCAAATGATCTCTGTTCACATCAAAGTCAGATTATTAGTTCTCTTTGAACCAGTGAGCAGTCCGCCGCTAAGACATTGAAAGTAGCTCAATCTTTAACACCTTTCCAAATTGAAACCAACTTATTTATCCAGAGCTCAATTAGTCAACAATACATTAGTACAATGAATTATAACACCTTATTGGAGGCGTGTACCTCAAAGCAAACAACTTAGTAACTTTAAAGAAAGTGATTAAGTCTAAAAAAAATTCACTTGCCCAATAAATAGTAGGGCAAACTGTTGGACTGGTAGATTTGTCTAATAGGCTGCTGAAGAAGTGTGTAAACACGAAACGCGTCCAGCCCTCTGACGATGTGAAAAATTTCATTACTGTGTATTCCTGTGTATTTCTGTGTATTTCTGGATAGTACTGTATTCCTGTATTGCTGTGAGTAAGTTTAATATTTATTTTGTTATTCCTGTATTGATTGTTCCTAGGTATTAAATATTAACATGTCATTAATCATTGCTACTAACCATATTCCTTCCATTTCAGCTCTGTAAGTTAACCCCTCTTGAATTAGGAAATATAAAGACAGCCCATCTGTCAAGATTTGTAGTCTGGGCCTGTTTACATTGTTAACTGATTGACTGTCTGAGTGTATCCTACTGATTAAGTGATTAGTTGATGGTGTCTGACCGGATTGCGTGAATACGTGATTGATTGATTGATTGTGATTAGTTGCTTGTTTGTCAGGTTGGTTGATTAATTGATTGAATGATTGCGTGATTAACGGGTTTATCGATTATGAGTGTTTCTGATTGATTGATAGATAGATAGATTGATTGGTTGTTTGAGTGTGTGAGTGACAGATTGAGGGAGCGACAGATTGATTAAAATTGATTGAAATTGATTGAGATTGATTAAGATTGATTAAGACTGATTGAGATTAATCGAGATTAATCGAGATTGATCGAGATTGATTAAGATTAATTAAGATTGATTGATTGACTGGGATTTTCCTGACTAAGAAGTACACTATGGCCAGACCGGGCAAAGGTAGACGAGGGGATGGTGCGGGATGTGAATCGCATCACCACCCGTCTGCCCAAGCCCGCCTAGTCAAGGTGTACTATATGGTGATCCAGTGTTTTCACCATATTAGTATTTTGAACAACCACCTCAGGTTGGATACTTTGCCTAATGGCTTAGGCCAGAAGGTAAGGGATCTAAGTAAGTTCCTGAAGCCGGCCATGCCAAATGATGATATCCTCTTTGACATTTGGTCGGTGAACTCTGAGTGGGCAAAGTCAATGGTGAGAACGCTGATTGGTCATTATAACTGTCAGCTAGGGTGTTTAAGGTCCCAGATCCTCTCCGCCCAAGACCATCCCAACCTTGACCTCGGCCTGGCTAAGTCCATTGCCATCCGCTGGGCCAAGAACAACCATGGTAGAAAGCTCAGTGGAAGCGCTATTGCAGCATTTTATGATTTCATTAGGCCTATTGACCCACATTTCCGTTCGACTGTTGGCACAAAAAATGTTACGCCGAAACGTAAACCAACAGTCGAACAGACATGTGTGGCTCCACCCTCCCAGGCTAGGAAGAGAGTAAGATCGCCCACTGAGGTTTCACCACCCCTTAAACGTCTAAATGACAGACCGTCCCCTTGTAATTATTCGACTGTTAACCCGCTCTTGATCCCTCTCCCTGAATCGCCACCACCACCCCCTATGTCACCGTTTCCACGTGATGATCTTGCACCTCTACCACAGCGCGTAGCTGGTGGAAGATCATCACGCAGAAAACGCTCTGAACCCGTTGTTAGTGTCATTTCGCCAGTAGACCCATCCTTGATTCCACTACCCGAATCCCCATCATCCCCTATGGCGCCACTTTCACCTGATGATTTTCCATCACTACCACAGCGTGTAGCTGGTGGAAAATCATCACGTGAAAAGCCACCTGTAGCAAAGATTCCACAACCTCATTTCACCCCATCTCCGTTTTGTAAGCCCAGAAGACCCACCCGTCCCACTGAGCTAGAGAAGAACACCTTTTGGAAATTCCGGAACGAGTCTGTAAATAGACCCAATTGGCAGCTTCCCACTATGTGTAAAAAAATCTTGATTGTGGGAGCATCAAATCTCAGCCGAATCAACGTAGACCCGCATCCGGACATACAGGTGGCCTGCTTCCCTGGCGCATCTATTAATGACATAAGAACTGTCATTAATAGATACACAGGGTCAGTCCATCCTGAGAAACTGATTCTTAATATAGGTATCAATGACCGGAACAGTCCACTCTCAGACACTGAGACTCGACTGAGATTGATGTTCAGCATGATAAGGAAGAAATTCCCTAAAACTATGATTTATTTCAGCCAATTAAACTTTTCAGCTACCTTGACCCCCAACCAGAAGGAAATTCTTGAGGCAATTAATCGAATTGCAGAGTCCCCTAGGTCCAAGGTTACTGTCATACCACGCCTGCCAATCGCAGATTTCAGTGTGTGTCGTGACAATATACATTGGACTGAGGGGACTGCTAACACTATCTATAGCAATTGGCTAAATGTCCTTAATTTAAACTAGATTCGGGTCAAGGTAGTTGCCACCCAGAAATTGGACTAGGCAGTAATATTGTCAACCTAGCTGGTTCTCAGTTAAGCGAAAGCGAAAAATTGCTGCTTAATTTTGGTTTAACCTTTGTACCAACTCCGAAACCCAAAATTGGTTTGGATGCAGATTTAGAAAATGGCCTTATTGAAACTGCTGAATTTGGTCACCGCATCAAATTGGCAGATTTTTTTCGAAACTCGAATGGCAACATTCCACCATTCATTGAGAAAACAGGCTGGGCACCAAATTTGAAACTGGTTGACCCAGAAATCGGTAAAAGTATAAACCTGTACTCAGAGCGTATTAAAAATACAACATTTCCAAATGATCAGCAAAATTTATCTTATGAGCAGCGCCAGGCCCTACAAGGGTTATCTAAAAATAATGAAATTGTTATTAAACCTGCGGATAAAGGATCAGCTACTGTAATAATGGATAAAAATAACTATATCAAAGAAGCACATAGACAGCTTAGTAATCCGAAACATTACCAAAAGCTAAAGGAACCACTTTGGCAAAATAACTGTAGCAAATTTAACGAAATTCTCCAAAAAATGGTTGATAACAAGAAGATAACTGAAAAGCAATTTAAATATCTCTTTGCAAAAGATGATTCGAAACCACGTACATTTTATCTTCTTCCTAAAATCCATAAGTCAAAGAAGATGACTCATGGACCGACTCAATGACTCCACCAGGGCGACCCATTATTTCAGATTGTGGTTCGGAATCATATAGGATTAGTGAATTTATCGACTACCATCTTCAGCCAATTGCAAATAGACATTTTAGCTATCTGAAAAACACTGAAGACTTTCTAGCCCAGGTCTCTAAGATCTCGGTCCCTCCAAATTCATTCTTAATTACGATGGACGTCGATGCTATGTACACAAACATTGATATCGAAAAGGGTCTTAATTCAATTCGTAGAGCTTTTGCCGACTACCCCGACACCAACAGGCCTGACAGAGAAGTAATAGCTCTATTGGAGCTGAGTCTGAAAGGCAATGACTTTGAATTTGCTGGTGAAATTTTCCAACAAATTTGTGGCTGCGCAATGGGTAAGCGTTTCAGCCCAGGTTTTGCTAACCTTTACATGGCTGAGTGGGAAAAGGAAGCACTCAAAAGGTGTCCAAATCAGCCACTCATTTACCGCAGGTACCTGGATGACATTTTCATGATCTGGCAACATACTAAAGAAGCATTTAATGAATTTTTTGCCATTCTGAACAATCATGATCCGAATATCAAACTAAAAGCTGAAATTGATGAGATGTCCGTAGATTTCCTGGATGTAACCTTATACAAAGGTATAAAGTATGAAACAACTGGTTACTTAGACTACAAAGTTTATTTTAGGCCAACCGACTCCCATCAACTACTGCACAAGAAATCATTCCATCCACCACATACTTTCAAGGGACTTGTAAAATCACAAATAATCCGCTTTCATAGAAATTCGAGTGATAGGAAAAACTTTGAATCATCATGTTCGACCTTATTCAAAGCTCTCAGACCGAGAGGATACTCTTCTCGGTTCCTACGTAAAATAAAGTCTGAAACTTTGCGTAATTTGGAACTCATTCCGGATAATGCCAGAAATTCTCGGCCTACCAAAATTTGTCATAATCGTCCGATTGTAGGTGAAGGAGGATCTCGGAAATGCGAAAAGAAAAGGTGTAAATTGGATGGTTTTCTTCCTTCCCAGAGTACATTCACAAGCTTTCAAAACAAAAGCAAATTTCAAATTCAGTCAATTTTAGATTGTGATTCTAAAAATGTAATTTATTTAATTTCATGCAAATTGTGTCAAAAGCAGTATGTCGGCGAAACCAAAAATCCACTAAGATGGCGTGCAACTAGACACCTCTCAGATACTAGACTAGAGGAAGACACACATGTGGCTGAACATTTTAATCTTCCTGATCATTCAGTCCCTCGTGACTTTGAAATTATGCCTATCGAACAGCTACCTCTTTCAGACACAACAGAGGAAACTGATAAACAAAGAAAACTAAGAGAATCATTCTGGATTAAACAATTAGAAACACAATGGCCTAGGGGCATAAATTCTGACCCAGGCCTCTTAGATCAAAGAGAGATTATCCCATTTACTCTCACATACAATCGGAAAAATGTTGAAATTGCCAAAATCCTAAAAGATGAATATCACAACTTACAGGACAATCTCAGACAACCTTTCAACAAGCGCCCAGTAATTGCATTTAAGAAAAATTTGAATCTACGTGACATCTTAGTAAAAGCCAAACTGAAATAGGTTTTCAAAAATACCACTCAGTGATTTATCATTGTGTGATAATTAGGCCATATGGCGTCTCTA
>CM067365.1:86800173-87032673 GCA_034401795.1 Chaetoderma sp. LZ-2023a
GTTTGTTCAAGGGCGCTTTTGGTGCTGCCCAGCTGTTGCAATTGTATAGCATTATGGAAACACCTGTAGCATCATATACTTGCATCTTGACTTTCAAGTGGATCGTAGAGCCATGGATCCACAACTTCTAAAAGGACTGGAATAAGACATTTCCTGTTACACAGCGAGTTCCAATGTCGGTAGAGCTGCAAAGGAAGGAGCCCAAGATTCTGCTCTTCCTCCACTTCTGAGTGCCCCAATGGGGCGTGGTGAGGTGGAGGTGACCGTCCTCATTCATTTCTGTCGTGTCAGATAGGCATAAATTTCTGTCGTGTCAGATAGGCATACATGACTGAACTATGTATTGGCTTCATTCCTGAAGAGGGTTGCAAACTTGAGCTTTTCCTGCAGCTATTGGAAGTAGTGTATCAAGAGGAGCTTTTCCTCTTTGATAAAGTCAGTATCATCTGCATACGCCATCTGGCTTTGCATGCATATCATTGAGATTGGCGGTTCTGGTCTTGTAGAGTGTTCTCTAACAGATAATAGTTCTGCAGCGACAGTGAAAAGCACTGGTGATAAACTATCACCTTGTGCTGATCTTACCGATGTCTCAAACTGTGCATAAAGCATTGATTTGACATGAGCATTTTGTTTTGTGTTTGCCAAAAAGACTCTCACTATGTGTAGTTCGTCATCATCGCAGCTAACTTGGTGGGGAAATTGACGGATCTGTGATCTCTTTATGGTATCAAGTGCATGTGAACTGTCGATATTTCCATCTTGTAGACGTCCCAATGTAATCATTCATCACGCCCAGACTATACCCGCGCAGCCACGAACTCTGCCAGTTTTCATTATGTTTGTCAATCTTATCTCTGATATGAGATAATGTCACATTTGATAGAATTGTCAAGATGCTGTTCACATGCACTATTGGTCTCAAGATGGAGGTCTGGATGGTTTCCTATGCTTTGGGAATGCGATGAGTGTACCAGCTACCACAGCATCGATATGAAGGTGTTGTTCAAAGATAGAGTTGATGACGTGTGTTATTTATGTCAAGATGGTACTATCAGCATGTTTAAGAGGGTTAGATAATGCCATCGTTCCCGCATATGCACTAACATTCGTTAGAGATGTTAAAGATTTTCTAACTTCTGCTTTTGTTATTAGCTTTTGCAGCAGCTGTGGCTGGGCTTCAAACGTGGCTAGAAGTTCGTTTTCTGTGTCAGTGAACTGATCTTTGAACCAATTCTTGATTGTTTCAGCCTTTCCCTGGCCAGAGACGATGACGTGATCATCAGAGTTATATATATATATAAACTAGAAAACTAAAACCACAAAGGCCATCGTTAATCAGATTGACTACATTATTGTGTAAGGTGGATGCAAAGACGTTACTCCGAGAGTCTCGAGATCCTATGGCGGTACAGACCATACATCTGATCACAAACTGATGATTGCTAGTTTATGGAATGATTAAATCTGACTCATCTATAAGCGACTCTCAAAGCAAAAATTTAAGGTCAACCATATAACGTCTTTGCATTCACCTTACACAATAATGTAGTCAATCTGATTAACGATGGCCTTTGTGGTTTTAGTTTTCTAGTCGGCTATGTGTCCTGTCCATGTTGTTCGATGATGGCATGGGTGCTTAAAGGCTCTCTTGCATATAAACCATGAGTGCAGATGAAGGCAGGTAATGCATTTCCATTTCTGTTGCGTTTTACCATTCCATAGGGACCAATACACGAATAAAACCCCGTTTGTTTGTCTGTTTTGATTAGTTTTCCGAGTTTGGAGTTGAAGTCATACTAGTCCTTTTGTTTTGCAGCCCTGTGAGTCCAAGTTCATACAAGTTTGCCAACACAAATGTTACACAAGCAGTTGGCATCATGGCTTACTGTAAGTTAACACTTCACAGAATCATATCTTTCTGTAGACATTGACCCATTACATCACCCCGCTCCAGCCACTTACTAATTTCAAATAGTGTGTGTATAACCCGAGTCATTTGATAGATCATTAGCCAACAGTGTTGACCATAACCATATGTCACAGGCGCAATGAGGTGCATGCCGGTACCATGTATCCTAGACAATGTCGATTTCCCTGATACAAATATAGTTGAATTTCATTAGTTGAATATCTGTATAAAGTTGACTTATGAACGCATGGATATACACATGTGATAAGATAATATATTTCAGTACGTATACGCTTGGTTGGATAATGACTAAGGTGAATGAAATTGGCACAAGTAGAAGTGAGTGTATGGTGGCTAAGCCAATTATGGTTACACACAATAGTATTCCCTCTTCCATGCCAAGCTGTTGATAAGCATATCGTACCAAGTTCCTGATAAGTATATCATGCCAAGCTCCTGATAAGCATATCATGCCAAGCTCTTGATAAGTGTATCATGCCAAACCCTTGATAAGTGTATCATGCCGAGCTCTTGATAAGTGTATCATGTCAAGCTCCTGATAAGCATAGCATACCAAGCTCCTGATAAGCATATCATGCCAAGCTCTTGATAAGTGTATCATGCCAAACCCTTGATAAGTGTATCATGCCAAGCTCTTGATAAGCGTATCATGCCAAGCTCCTGATAAGCATAGCATACCATGCTCCTGATAAGCATATCATGCCAAGCTCTTGATAAGTGTATCATGCCAAGCTCTTGATAAACATATTATGCCAAGCTCCTGATAAGCATATCATACCAAGCTCTTGATAAGCATATCATGCCACGCTCTTGATAAGTGTATCATGCCAAGCTCTTGATAAGTGTATCATGTCAAACTCCTGATAAGCATATCATATCAAGCTCATGATAAACATCTCATGTCAAGCTCTTGATAAGTGTATCATGCCAAGCTCTTGATAAGCATATCATGTCACGCTCTTGATAACCATATCATACAAATCTCTTGATAAGTGTATCATGCCAAGCTCTTGATAAGTGTGTCATGCCAAGCTCTTGATAAGCATATCATGTCAAGCTCTTGATAAGCATATCATATCAAGCTGTTGATAAGCATATCATACCAAGTTCCTGATAAGCATATCATACCAAGCTCGTGATAAGCATATCATGCCAAGCTCTTGATAAGCATATCATGTCAAGCTTTTGATGAGTATATCATGCCAAGCTCCTGATAAGCATACCATGCCAAGCCCCTGATAAGCATATCATGTCAAGCTCTTGATAAGTGTATCACGCCACGCTCTTGATAAGCATATCATGTCAAGCTCTTGATAAGTGTATCATGCCAAGCTCTTGATAAGTGTATCATGTCAAACTCCTGATAAGCATATCATATCAAGCTCCTGATAAACATCTCATGTCAAGCTCTTGATAAGTGTATCATGCCAAGCTCTTGATAAGCATATCATGTCACGCTCTTGATAACCATATCATACAAATCTCTTGATAAGTGTATAAGCGGTTATCAGTGGACATAATTATAATCATTCACACTTTTCACACGCACCCTCGTATACCCTCGTACACACGCACACTCATACACACACACACCCTCGTACACACGCACCCTCATACACCCGGACCCTCGTACACACGCATCCTCATACACACGCACCCTCGTACACACACGCACTCTCGTAAACACGCACCCTCATACACCCGCACCCTCGTACACACACACTATCGTACACACGCACCCTTATACACCCGCACCCTCGTACACACACACTCCCTCATACACACGCATCCTCATACACACGCATCTTCAGACACACACACCCTCATACACACGCATCCTCATACACACGCATCTTCAGACACACACACCCTCGTACACACGCACCCTCATACACCCGCACCCTAGTACACACACACCCTCGTACACACGCATCCTCATACACACGCACCCTCATACACCCGGACCCTCGTACACACGCATCCTCATACACACGCACCCTCGTACACACACGCACTCTCGTACACACGCACCCTCACACACCCGCACCCTCGTACACACACACTATCGTACACACGCACCCTCATACACCCGCACCCTCGTACACACACACTCCCTCATACACACGCATCCTCATACACACGCATCTTCAGACACACACACCCTCATACACCCGCACCCTAGTACACACACACCCTCGTACACACGCATCCTCATACACACGCACCCTCGTACACACACACCCTCGTACACAGGCACCCCCATACACCCACACCCTCGTACACACAGACCCTGTTACACACTCACGCACACACGCACGCACGCACGCACGCACGCACGCACGCACGCACGCACGCACGCACGCACGCACGCACGCACACGTACATACACATCATCGTACACACAAACACACCCTCGTACACCCGCCCCCTCATACACACGCATCCTCCTACATACACATCCTCGTACACCCGCCATGCACACTAATAAGAACCCCCATGAGAATGGGATACAAATTGTCATATTAAGCATGTTTCTGCAAAGTAGCAGTTTGGATGTGTAAAGCAATCTATTATTTATTTGCTTCAAAAAAAACTTTACTTTGATATTCGCAAGCACCATTAATTTGGATTCTATTTTTTCTTGCTTTCCCGCAATGCTCGATTTAAACCCATTCTATAAAGCTAATGTCACTGGCAGGCCGGAACAAGAGCAGAGCTGCCAATGTAAGGCATATAAAGCTAATGTCACTGGGAGGCCAGAACAAGAGCAGAGCTGCCAATGTAAGGCATATAAAGCTAATGTCACTGGCAGGCCGGAACAAGAGCAGAGCTGCCAATGTAAGGCATGTAAAGCTGATGTCACTGGCAGGCCGGAACAAGAGCAGAGCTGCCAATGTAAGGCATATAAAGCTAATGTGACTGGCAGCCTGGAACCTGAGCAGAGCTGCCAATGTAAGGCATAAAAAGCTAATGTCACTGGTAGCCCGGAACATGAGCAGAGCTGCCAATGTAAGGCATATAAAGCTAATGTTACTGGCAGCCCGGAACATGAGCAGAGCTGCCAATGTAAGGCATATTAACAGTATATTAACCCGTTAACCCTCGAATTTGTTTAAATAAATTCAATTTTTTTTTTAGAAAATGTCCATCTGCTGACCAAGAGATTATTTTAGAAAATTTACCACTGGAATGACTGGCTCGGTTATCGAGCCAGTCATTCCAGTGGCAAATTTTCAAAAAATAGTCTTCTCTTGGTCTGCAAATGGACATTTCTCAAGACCACTGCAGAAGCTGTTTTTGGCTGATATGAGTGTTAATGTGTTAACTCACGTTTACTGGACTATTTCTGATGGTTGATGACTAGGGTGACACATGAGGACTACTTCCTATGGTCGAGGACAATGCGTGAAACATGCTCGGAAATATATGTTTATAAGTTGACTGAAAATTGTTGATGGCTATAGCACCTACATTTCTTCAGATAGTTCGTGAAATAATTATCAATCACTACGCGTTGTCACTCTCTACGGTTTTGATAACGATTTGACTGAACATCGTTGTTACATCTTTCAATCAAATTGATCTCAAAACAAACAGCAGAATTTTGAAAACTTTATGACAATATATAACAACAGCAGCTTTATCAGATTGTGCTTATAGTAACCGGTGCCAGGCTTTCAATATTGTTAGCTAGTGGATGCATGAACACTTAGTTAGGCCTGTGTCATACATGTTATCAAGATACAGTATGACATATGGTTGACGCTGTTGTCTTCATTGCATTGCCAATCAGTAGGTAAACATGTCACTGGATGTCAGATCATGCATGTGCTGAATGGATCACTAGTAATGAGGTGGGTTATGGGGCAGCGTGGGTGGGGGTGGTGGGGTGGGGGTGGTGATGGTGGTGGTGGTGGTGGTGGTGGTGAATAGACACGCTTTTTGATTGGCTCTCACAGGTCACGTGATTTCTAGGGGGAGCTTAATTGCTCATATATGGACTGTGAAAAGGTGTGCATGCCTGAGCATGTTTGTATCTCCTCGAAATCACGAGACCTGTAAGAGCAAATCAAAAGGCGCGCATCTATCCCCCCACTCCCCCATTACTACTTGGATCCTATCACATTCCCCCCCCCCCCCCCCATTACTTCTTAGATCGACTGGTCTGTGAAAATATTTTTTATACTGAATCTCGATAAAGTACTGTATGACATCGGTCTAAATACGTGTAAAACATTTGTTAACTAACACTATTGAGAGCCCGGCTCTATTTACTTTGAGAAGAAATTGACAAAGTTTGTGCGGCCTTCGCCATTGTCATAGAGCATTGCACAACAACCAGAACAATAGAATCTCAAATAATGGCGGTTTCAAGTAGCAAGCCAAAATGGTGGGTTCAAAGAATTGTCTAAAGGATCTTTAAGGTGTAGACTTCAACATATTAAGACTATCATGGCACAATAACTGATTCAATGTACATAAAATAAACCAATGTGATACAATACCGATACATTGGCTTTCCCTTGAATGTCAACATGGTGTTACATATATCAAAATACGGTTAAATATGACATTAGCATTGTCAGCATCATCCTGTATGTGAGATACGGTCTGCATTGTCAGAATAGTTCCTAAATATTGATGCGAATGAGGATATGGTGCATGAACTTATATACATATATATATGAGGCATTTCTCAAGTTGGTTTAGCAGCAGCAGTAGTTGTAGTTGTAGTAGTAGTAGTAGTAGTAGTAGTAGTAGTAGTAGTAGTAGTAGTAGTAGTAGTAGTAGTAGTAGTAGTAGTAGTAGTAGTAGTAGTAGTAGTAGTAGTAGTAGTAGTATTTGGATAACATATTGTCTAATATTTGTGTGTTTCAGCTTATATGTGTCTACATAACACGTTTCTTATCCACGAGTCACTACAAAAACCAACTCCAAAGCGCTGGCACGTGGTAACCCACCTGAGCATCCTCACTGCAATGGCTGTCATGCTACTGATAGGGATTCTGGGATATGTTTCATTTACAGGATACGTTCAAGGTCAATGTCCATATACAGAATACGCTCAGAGTTAAAGTGCATTTCATGGACATACTTAAGCCTGTTCATTCACAGTGCATGTTCAATGTTAAGTTCATTTCAAATATACACCCATGATTAAAGTTCATTCCGAGGATACATTTACAGTTAAAGTTCATTTCAAGGAACACTCAAAGTTAAAGTTAATTTCAAAGATACACTCAGAGTTAAAGTTCATTTCAAGGAGATACACTCAAAGTTAAAGTTCATTTCAAAGATACACCCAAAGTTAAAATTCATTTCAAGGATACACTCAGAGTTAAAATTCATTTCGTTTGCAGAGTCTATCTCTAACATACACTAATGTGATGGTATATGAGTTTAGAGGTAGATTAATAATGACCACATTATGACCTGAAGATGACCTGAAGATGACCTCAGTGTCCAAGGATGGTAAATATTATGAAGGATGTAACGTGAGAATGGGACTATAATGATATCATCTAGATGATGGTTCAATAAGGTACTTAGATTGCTGATGACTGATGACTAGTAATCAGATTAATGATAACATGATAATAAATGAATAAATGGATGGGTGGGTGGGTGGATGGATGGATGGATGGATGGATGGATAGATGGATGGATGGATGGATGGATGGATGGATGGATGGATGAATATGGTATTGATTCCTATTGTCTGAACCGGAAGCAACAGGGGCGTCGGAAACAAATTTGAGGGGCGGGGGAAGGTTCCACAAAAGGACACGCTGGATGGCATTGTCTGGAGGAAGATTTGAAATGAGTGTTCCCCCACCTCCCAAACCCACACCTCTCATAGAAGGGTGTTCGGGGATATCCATCTACCTAACCACCACGAGAAAAAACATTGAAAGGTGCACGCTCATGACTCGATTTCCTGGATTCTGAGTTTCTTATCATTACGTATAAAGGTTAGAGCAATGTTAATCGAAGAGCTTAAGTTTTATTTGGTCAATTGAACATATTCCTGATTCACGAGCGAGCGGGCGGGCACGTTGTTGTGTCAGATGCACACGTGGAGTGTGCGTGCATTCATGCATGTGTCTGCGCGATGGACCTGCACAGTTTGCCTTGAAAATATTTAATTGGACCTTAATTCCTAATTATATTTACAATCAGCGGGATTAAGAGGAAAATGTTTTTTGTGAAAACTAGGTTATCCAAGGCAAATCTACCAATTATGTTGAACATGTGAAGAAGGTTTGTTCAGCTCTTGCCTTGTATGAAGACAATGACGTTTCTTGAGTTTCATGTCAAGCAGTTTCACCGCTTGGCAGATTTTAACCAAATTTGGCTGGAATGATCGTATGGTGGTAGGCTCTAGAATGATTGGAAGAAAAAAAAAAGTATTTTAAAAGTAAAACCATATAATTAATAACACTATGAAAGATAAATTTAGACAGTTTTACTAGTTTGAATGTTCTACCGTAAATCGATTTTTGTCATATAATTTAAAAACCTTTCCTAACACAATGTCAGATAAACTGTTTCTTGAGAAAATGGGTGAACGTAGAATAATGCACCTCTGTAAATGCTGGAGATGCTATCTGAGTGTCCAGATTTCCAATTTTTTTGGTTGGTCTTTCAGTACTCACCAAATTTGTCTACAGGCTTGAACATATCTATTTGACAGACCGGCGTCTTATGCTGAATCATGACCGTCTACATGGATGTATTGCGTTTTCCTTTAAGGTTATAGCAAATGTTTATTCATAGATCTCTTCATTCTCGTCTTCATAACTCATTTATGGACGGTTTTCATGACTCATTTACTGACAGTCTACATGACTCATTTACTGACAGTCTTCATGACTCGTTTACTGCCGGCTTCATGACTCATTTACTGGCAGCCTTCGTGTCTCATTTACTGACGGTTTTCATGACTCATTTACTGACGATTTTCATGACTCATTTACAGACGGTTTCATGACTCATTTACTGAGTCTTCATGACACATTTACTGAGAGTATTCATGACTAATTTACTGACGGTCTTCATGACTCATTTACTGACGGCCTTCATGACCCATTTACTAACAGTCTTCAAGACTCATTTACTGACGGTCTTCAAGACTCATTTACTGACGGTCTTCATGACTCATTTACTGATGGTCTTCATGACTCATTTACTGACGGTCTTCATGACTCATTTACTGATGGTCTTCACGACTCATTTACTGACGGTCTTCATGACTCATTTGCTGACAGTCCTCATGACTCATTTACTGACAGTTTTCATGACTCATTGAATGACGGTTTTCATGACTCATTTAATGACAGTCTTCATAACGTATTTACTGCCGGTTTTCATGACTAATTTACTGACGGTTTTCATGGTTCATTTACTGACAGTCTTCATGACTCATTTACTGACGGTCTTCATGCCTCATTTAATCAGTCTTCATGACTCATTTCGTGACAGTCTTCATGACGCATTTACTGTGTCTTCATGACTCATTTACTGACGGTCTTCATGACTCATTTACTGACGGTCTTCATGGCTCAATTACTGACAGTATTCATGACTCATTTACTGATGTTATTCATGACTCATTTACTGATGGTTTTCATGACTTATTTACTGACCGTTTTCATGACTCATTTACGGACATTCTTCATGACTCATTTACTGACGGTTTTCATGACTCATTTTACTGACAATCTTCATGACCCATTTACTGACAGTTTTCATGACTCATTTACTCACGGTTTTCATGACTCATTTTACTGAGTCTTCATGACTCATTTGCTGACAGTTCTCATGACTCATTTACTGACACTTTTCATGACTCATTTACTGACAGTCTTCATGACTCATTTACTGACAGTCTTCATGACTCATTTACTGTGTCTTCATGACTCATTTACTGACGGTCTTCATGACTCATTTACTAACGGTCTTCATGACTCAATCACTGACAGACTTCATGCCTCATTTACTGACAGTCTTCATGACTCATATACTGAGTCTTCATGACTCATTTACTAACAGTCTTCATGACTCATTTACTGACAGTCTTGATGACTCATTTGCTGACAGTCCTCATGACTCATTTACTGCCGGTTTCATGACACATTTACTGACAGACCTCATGCCTCATTTAATCACAGTCTTCATGACTCATTTACTGACAGTCTTCATGACTCATTTACTGTGTCTTCATGACACATTTACTGACAGTCCTCATGCCTCATTTAATCGCAGTCTTCATGACTCATTTACTGACGGTTTTCATGACTCATTTTACTGACAATCTTCATGACCCATTTACTGACAGTTTTCATGACTCATTTACTCACGGTTTTCATGACTCATTTTACTGAGTCTTCATGACTCATTTTCTGACAGTCCTCATGACTCATTTACTGACACTTTTCATGACTCATTTAATGACAGTCTTCATGACTCATTTACTGACAGTCTTCATTATTCATGTACTGACAGTCTTCATGACTCATTCACTGACAGTCTTCATGTCTCATTTGCTGACAGTCCTCATGACTCATTTACTGACGGTTTTCATGACTCATTTACTGACAGTCTTCATGACTCATTCACTGACAGACTTCATGACTCATTCACTGAAGGTCTTCATGTCTCATTTACTGACAGTCTTCATGACTCATTTACTAACAGCCTTCATGACTCATTTACTGACGGTCTTCATGACTCATTTACTGACGGTCTTCATGACTCATTTACTGACGTTCTTCATGACTCATTCGCTGACAGTCCTCATGACTCAGTAACTGACAGTTTTCATGACTCATTTAATGACGGTTTTCATGACTCATTTAATGACAGTCTTCATGACGTATTTACTGCCGGTTTTCATGACTAATTTACTGACGGTTTTCATGTCTCATTTACTGACAGTCTTCATGACTCATTTACTGACGGTCTTCATGCCTCATTTAATCACAGTCTTCATGACTCATATACTGACGGTCTTCATGACTCATTTACTGACAGTTTTCATGGCTCATTTACAGAGGGTTTAATGACTCATTTACTGACAGTATTCATTACTCATTTACTGATGTTATTCATGACTCATTTACTGATGGTTTTCATGACTCATTAATGACCGTTTTCATGACTCATTTACGGACATTTTTCATGACTCATTTACTGACCATTTTCACGACTCATTTATGACGGTCTTCATGGCTCAATTACTGACAGTTTTCATGGCTCATTTACAGAGGGTTTAATGACTCATTTACTGACAATATTCATGACTCATTTAAGCACAGTCTTCATGACTCATTTACTGACGGTTTTCATGACTCATTTTACTGACAATCTTCATGACCCATTTACTGACAGTTTTCATGACTCATTTGCTGACAGTCCTCATGACTCATTTACTGACGGTTTTCATGACTCATTTACTGACAGTCTTCATGACTCATTCACTGACAGACTTCATGACTCATTCACTGAAGGTCTTCATGTCTCATTTACTGACAGTCTTCATGACTCATTTACTAACAGCCTTCATGACTCATTTACTGACAGTCTTGATGACTCATTTGCTGACAGTCCTCATGACTCATTTACTGCCGGTTTCATGACACATTTACTGACAGTCCTCATGACTCATTTACTGCCGGTTTCATGATTCATTTACTGACAGTCTTCATGACTCATTTACTAACAGCCTTCATGACTCATTTACTGACAGTCTTGATGACTCATTTGCTGACAGTCCTCATGACTCATTTACTGCCGGTTTCATGACACATTTACTGACAGTCCTCATGACTCATTTACTGCCGGTTTCATGATTCATTTACTGACAGTCTTCATGACTCATTCACTGACAGTCGTCGTGTCTCATTTACTGACAGCCTTCATGACTCATTCACTGAAGGTCTTCATGTCTCATTTACTGACAGTCTTCATGACTCATTTACTAACAGCCTTCATGACTCATTTACTGACAGTCTTGATGACTCATTTGCTGACAGTCCTCATGACTCATTTACTGCCGGTTTCATGACACATTTACTGACAGTCCTCATGACTCATTTACTGCCGGTTTCATGACACATTTACTGACAGTCCTCATGACTCATTTACTGCCGGTTTCATGATTCATTTACTGACAGTCTTGATGACTCGTTTGCTGACAGTCCTCATGACTCATTTACTACCGGTTTCATGACACATTTACTGACAGTCCTCATGACTCATTTACTGCCGGTTTCATGATTCATTTATTGACAGTCTTCATGACTCATTCACTGACAGTCGTCGTGTCTCATTTACTGACAGCCTTCATGATTCATTTACTGACGGTCTTCATGACTCATTTACTGACGGTCTTCATGACTCATTTACTGACGTTCTTCATGACTCATTCGCTGACAGTCCTCATGACTCAGTAACTGACAGTTTTCATGACTCATTTAATGACGGTTTTCATGACTCATTTAATGACAGTCTTCATGACGTATTTACTGCCGGTTTTCATGACTAATTTACTGACGGTTTTCATGTCTCATTTACTGACAGTCTTCATGACTCATTTACTGACGGTCTTCATGCCTCATTTAATCACAGTCTTCATGACTCATATACTGACGGTCTTCATGACTCATTTACTGACAGTTTTCATGGCTCATTTACAGAGGGTTTAATGACTCATTTACTGACAGTATTCATTACTCATTTACTGATGTTATTCATGACTCATTTACTGATGGTTTTCATGACTCATTAATGACCGTTTTCATGACTCATTTACGGACATTTTTCATGACTCATTTACTGACCATTTTCACGACTCATTTATGACGGTCTTCATGGCTCAATTACTGACAGTTTTCATGGCTCATTTACAGAGGGTTTAATGACTCATTTACTGACAATATTCATGACTCATTTAAGCACAGTCTTCATGACTCATTTACTGACGGTTTTCATGACTCATTTTACTGACAATCTTCATGACCCATTTACTGACAGTTTTCATGACTCATTTACTCACGGTTTTCATGACTCATTTTACTGAGTCTTCATGACTCATTTTCTGATAGTCCTCATGACTCATTTACTGCCGGTTTCATGATTCATTTATTGACAGTCTTCATGACTCATTCACTGACAGTCGTCGTGTCTCATTTACTGACAGTCTTCATGATTCATTTACTGACGGTCTTCATGACTCATTTACTGACGGTCTTCATGACACATTTACTGACGGTCTTCATGACTCATTCGCTGACAGTCCTCATGACTCATTAACTGACAGTTTTCATGACTCATTTAATGACGGTTTTCATGACTCATTTAATGACAGTCTTCATGACGTATTTACTGCCGGTTTTCATGACTAATTTACTGACGGTTTTCATGTCTCATTTACTGACAGTCTTCATGACTCATTTACTGACGGTTTCATGATTCATTTATTGACAGTCTTCATGACTCATTCACTGACAGTCGTCGTGTCTCATTTACTGACAGCCTTCATGATTCATTTACTGACGGTCTTCATGACTCATTTACTGACGGTCTTCATGACTCATTTACTGACGTTCTTCATGACTCATTCGCTGACAGTCCTCATGACTCAGTAACTGACAGTTTTCATGACTCATTTAATGACGGTTTTCATGACTCATTTAATGACAGTCTTCATGACGTATTTACTGCCGGTTTTCATGACTAATTTACTGACGGTTTTCATGTCTCATTTACTGACAGTCTTCATGACTCATTTACTGACGGTCTTCATGCCTCATTTAATCACAGTCTTCATGACTCATATACTGACGGTCTTCATGACTCATTTACTGACAGTTTTCATGGCTCATTTACAGAGGGTTTAATGACTCATTTACTAACAGTATTCATTACTCATTTACTGATGTTATTCATGACTCATTTACTGATGGTTTTCATGACTCATTTACTGACCGTTTTCATGACTCATTTACGGACATTTTTCATGACTCATTTTACTGACAATCTTCATGACCCATTTACTGACAGTTTTCATGACTCATTTACTGACGGGCTTCATGGCTCATTTACTGACGGTCTTCATGGCTCAATTACTGACAGTCTTCATGACTCATTTACTGACAGTCTTCATGACTCATTCACTAACAGTCTTCATGACTCATTTACTGACAGTTTTCATGACTCATTTACTGACGGTTTTCATGACTCATTTACTGATGGTTTTCATGACTCATTTACTGAAGTTTTCATGACTCATTTACTGAGAGTTTTCACGACTCATTTACTGATGGTTTTCATGACTCATTTACTGACAGTCTTCATGACTCATTCACTGACAGTCTTCATGGCTCATTTACTGACGGCTTTCATGAGTCATTTACTGACAGTCTTCAAGATTAATTTACTGACAGTCTTCATGGCTCATTTACTGACGGTTTTCATGAATCATTTACTGACAGTCTTCATGACTCATTTACTGTGGTTTCATGACTCATTTACTGACGGTCTTGATGACTCATTTACTGACGGTCTTCATGACTCATTTACTGACGGTCTTCATGGCTCAATTACTGACAGTCTTCATGACTCATTTACTGACAGTCTTCATGAGTCATTTAATGACAGTCTTCATAACGTAGCTACTGCCGGTTTTCATGACTAATTTACTGACGGTTTTCATCTCTCATTTACTGACGGTCTTCATGACTCATTTACTGTGTCTTCATGACTTATTTACTGAGTCTTCATGACTCATTTACTGATGGTCTTCATGGCTCAATTACTGACGGTCTTCATGACTCATTTACTGACAGTCTTCATGACTCACTTACTGACAGTCTTCATTATTCATTTACTGACAGTCTTCATGACTCATTCACTGACGGTCTTCATGTCTCATTTACTGACAGTCTTCATGACTCATTTACTGACAGCCTTCATGACTCATTTACTGACAGTCTTGAGGACTCATTTGCTGACAGTCCTCATGATTCATTTACTGACGGTTTTCATGCCTCATTTAATGACCGTCTTCATAACTCATTACTGCCAGTTTTTCATGACTAATTTACTGACGGTTTTCATCATTCATTTACTGACGGTCATCATGACTGAATTACTGATGGTCTTCATGACTCATTTACTGACGGTCTTCATGACTCATTTGCTGACAGTGTTCATGACTCATTTACTGACAGCCTTCATGACTCGTTTACTGACAGTCTTGGTGACTCATTTACTGACAGTCCTCATGACTCATTTACTGCCGATTTCATGACACATTTACTGACAGTCCTCATGACTCATTTACTGCCGGTTTCATGATTCATTTACTGACAGTCTTCATGACTCATTCACTGACAGTCTTCGTGTCTCATTTACTGACAGCCTTCTTGATTCATTTACTGACGGTCTTGATGTCTCATTTACTGATGGTCTTCATGACTCATTTACTAACGGTCTTCATGACTCATTTGCTGGCAGTCCTCATAACTCATTTACTGACAGTTTTCATGACTCATTTAATGACGGTTTTCATGACTCATTTAATGACAGTCTTCATGACGTATTTACTGCCGGTTTTCATGACTAATTTACTGACGGTTTTCATGTCTCATTTACTGACAGTCTTCATGACTCAATTACTGACAGTCTTCATGACTCATTTACTGAGAGTCTCCATGGCTCATTTACAGAGGGTTTAATGACTCATTTACTGACAGTATTCATTACTCATTTACTGATGTTATTCATGACTCATTTACTGATGGTTTTCATGACTCATTAATGACCGTTTTCATGACTCATTTACGGACATTTTTCATGACTCATTTACTGACCATTTTCACGACTCATTTATGACGGTCTTCATGGCTCAATTACTGACAGTTTTCATGGCTCATTTACAGAGGGTTTAATGACTCATTTACTGACAATATTCATGACTCATTTAAGCACAGTCTTCATGACTCATTTACTGACGGTTTTCATGACTCATTTTACTGACAATCTTCATGACCCATTTACTGACAGTTTTCATGACTCATTTGCTGACAGTCCTCATGACTCATTTACTGACGGTTTTCATGACTCATTTACTGACAGTCTTCATGACTCATTCACTGACAGACTTCATGACTCATTCACTGAAGGTCTTCATGTCTCATTTACTGACAGTCTTCATGACTCATTTACTAACAGCCTTCATGACTCATTTACTGACAGTCTTGATGACTCATTTGCTGACAGTCCTCATGACTCATTTACTGCCGGTTTCATGACACATTTACTGACAGTCCTCATGACTCATTTACTGCCGGTTTCATGATTCATTTACTGACAGTCTTCATGACTCATTTACTAACAGCCTTCATGACTCATTTACTGACAGTCTTGATGACTCATTTGCTGACAGTCCTCATGACTCATTTACTGCCGGTTTCATGACACATTTACTGACAGTCCTCATGACTCATTTACTGCCGGTTTCATGATTCATTTACTGACAGTCTTCATGACTCATTCACTGACAGTCGTCGTGTCTCATTTACTGACAGCCTTCATGACTCATTCACTGAAGGTCTTCATGTCTCATTTACTGACAGTCTTCATGACTCATTTACTAACAGCCTTCATGACTCATTTACTGACAGTCTTGATGACTCATTTGCTGACAGTCCTCATGACTCATTTACTGCCGGTTTCATGACACATTTACTGACAGTCCTCATGACTCATTTACTGCCGGTTTCATGACACATTTACTGACAGTCCTCATGACTCATTTACTGCCGGTTTCATGATTCATTTACTGACAGTCTTGATGACTCGTTTGCTGACAGTCCTCATGACTCATTTACTACCGGTTTCATGACACATTTACTGACAGTCCTCATGACTCATTTACTGCCGGTTTCATGATTCATTTATTGACAGTCTTCATGACTCATTCACTGACAGTCGTCGTGTCTCATTTACTGACAGCCTTCATGATTCATTTACTGACGGTCTTCATGACTCATTTACTGACGGTCTTCATGACTCATTTACTGACGTTCTTCATGACTCATTCGCTGACAGTCCTCATGACTCAGTAACTGACAGTTTTCATGACTCATTTAATGACGGTTTTCATGACTCATTTAATGACAGTCTTCATGACGTATTTACTGCCGGTTTTCATGACTAATTTACTGACGGTTTTCATGTCTCATTTACTGACAGTCTTCATGACTCATTTACTGACGGTCTTCATGCCTCATTTAATCACAGTCTTCATGACTCATATACTGACGGTCTTCATGACTCATTTACTGACAGTTTTCATGGCTCATTTACAGAGGGTTTAATGACTCATTTACTGACAGTATTCATTACTCATTTACTGATGTTATTCATGACTCATTTACTGATGGTTTTCATGACTCATTAATGACCGTTTTCATGACTCATTTACGGACATTTTTCATGACTCATTTACTGACCATTTTCACGACTCATTTATGACGGTCTTCATGGCTCAATTACTGACAGTTTTCATGGCTCATTTACAGAGGGTTTAATGACTCATTTACTGACAATATTCATGACTCATTTAAGCACAGTCTTCATGACTCATTTACTGACGGTTTTCATGACTCATTTTACTGACAATCTTCATGACCCATTTACTGACAGTTTTCATGACTCATTTACTCACGGTTTTCATGACTCATTTTACTGAGTCTTCATGACTCATTTTCTGATAGTCCTCATGACTCATTTACTGCCGGTTTCATGATTCATTTATTGACAGTCTTCATGACTCATTCACTGACAGTCGTCGTGTCTCATTTACTGACAGTCTTCATGATTCATTTACTGACGGTCTTCATGACTCATTTACTGACGGTCTTCATGACACATTTACTGACGGTCTTCATGACTCATTCGCTGACAGTCCTCATGACTCATTAACTGACAGTTTTCATGACTCATTTAATGACGGTTTTCATGACTCATTTAATGACAGTCTTCATGACGTATTTACTGCCGGTTTTCATGACTAATTTACTGACGGTTTTCATGTCTCATTTACTGACAGTCTTCATGACTCATTTACTGACGGTTTCATGATTCATTTATTGACAGTCTTCATGACTCATTCACTGACAGTCGTCGTGTCTCATTTACTGACAGCCTTCATGATTCATTTACTGACGGTCTTCATGACTCATTTACTGACGGTCTTCATGACTCATTTACTGACGTTCTTCATGACTCATTCGCTGACAGTCCTCATGACTCAGTAACTGACAGTTTTCATGACTCATTTAATGACGGTTTTCATGACTCATTTAATGACAGTCTTCATGACGTATTTACTGCCGGTTTTCATGACTAATTTACTGACGGTTTTCATGTCTCATTTACTGACAGTCTTCATGACTCATTTACTGACGGTCTTCATGCCTCATTTAATCACAGTCTTCATGACTCATATACTGACGGTCTTCATGACTCATTTACTGACAGTTTTCATGGCTCATTTACAGAGGGTTTAATGACTCATTTACTAACAGTATTCATTACTCATTTACTGATGTTATTCATGACTCATTTACTGATGGTTTTCATGACTCATTTACTGACCGTTTTCATGACTCATTTACGGACATTTTTCATGACTCATTTTACTGACAATCTTCATGACCCATTTACTGACAGTTTTCATGACTCATTTACTGACGGGCTTCATGGCTCATTTACTGACGGTCTTCATGGCTCAATTACTGACAGTCTTCATGACTCATTTACTGACAGTCTTCATGACTCATTCACTAACAGTCTTCATGACTCATTTACTGACAGTTTTCATGACTCATTTACTGACGGTTTTCATGACTCATTTACTGATGGTTTTCATGACTCATTTACTGAAGTTTTCATGACTCATTTACTGAGAGTTTTCACGACTCATTTACTGATGGTTTTCATGACTCATTTACTGACAGTCTTCATGACTCATTCACTGACAGTCTTCATGGCTCATTTACTGACGGCTTTCATGAGTCATTTACTGACAGTCTTCAAGATTAATTTACTGACAGTCTTCATGGCTCATTTACTGACGGTTTTCATGAATCATTTACTGACAGTCTTCATGACTCATTTACTGTGGTTTCATGACTCATTTACTGACGGTCTTGATGACTCATTTACTGACGGTCTTCATGACTCATTTACTGACGGTCTTCATGGCTCAATTACTGACAGTCTTCATGACTCATTTACTGACAGTCTTCATGAGTCATTTAATGACAGTCTTCATAACGTAGCTACTGCCGGTTTTCATGACTAATTTACTGACGGTTTTCATCTCTCATTTACTGACGGTCTTCATGACTCATTTACTGTGTCTTCATGACTTATTTACTGAGTCTTCATGACTCATTTACTGATGGTCTTCATGGCTCAATTACTGACGGTCTTCATGACTCATTTACTGACAGTCTTCATGACTCACTTACTGACAGTCTTCATTATTCATTTACTGACAGTCTTCATGACTCATTCACTGACGGTCTTCATGTCTCATTTACTGACAGTCTTCATGACTCATTTACTGACAGCCTTCATGACTCATTTACTGACAGTCTTGAGGACTCATTTGCTGACAGTCCTCATGATTCATTTACTGACGGTTTTCATGCCTCATTTAATGACCGTCTTCATAACTCATTACTGCCAGTTTTTCATGACTAATTTACTGACGGTTTTCATCATTCATTTACTGACGGTCATCATGACTGAATTACTGATGGTCTTCATGACTCATTTACTGACGGTCTTCATGACTCATTTGCTGACAGTGTTCATGACTCATTTACTGACAGCCTTCATGACTCGTTTACTGACAGTCTTGGTGACTCATTTACTGACAGTCCTCATGACTCATTTACTGCCGATTTCATGACACATTTACTGACAGTCCTCATGACTCATTTACTGCCGGTTTCATGATTCATTTACTGACAGTCTTCATGACTCATTCACTGACAGTCTTCGTGTCTCATTTACTGACAGCCTTCTTGATTCATTTACTGACGGTCTTGATGTCTCATTTACTGATGGTCTTCATGACTCATTTACTAACGGTCTTCATGACTCATTTGCTGGCAGTCCTCATAACTCATTTACTGACAGTTTTCATGACTCATTTAATGACGGTTTTCATGACTCATTTAATGACAGTCTTCATGACGTATTTACTGCCGGTTTTCATGACTAATTTACTGACGGTTTTCATGTCTCATTTACTGACAGTCTTCATGACTCAATTACTGACAGTCTTCATGACTCATTTACTGAGAGTCTCCATGGCTCATTTACAGAGGGTTTAATGACTCATTTACTGACAGTATTCATTACTCATTTACTGATGTTATTCATGACTCATTTACTGATGGTTTTCATGACTCATTAATGACCGTTTTCATGACTCATTTACGGACATTTTTCATGACTCATTTACTGACCATTTTCACGACTCATTTATGACGGTCTTCATGGCTCAATTACTGACAGTTTTCATGGCTCATTTACAGAGGGTTTAATGACTCATTTACTGACAATATTCATGACTCATTTAAGCACAGTCTTCATGACTCATTTACTGACGGTCTTCATGGCTCAATTACTGACAGTCTTCATGATTCATTTACTGACAGTCTTCATGGCTCATTTACAGAGGGTTTAATGACTCATTTACTGATGTTATTCATGACTCATTTACTGATGTTATTCATGACTCATTTACTGATGGTTTTCATGGCTCATTTACTGACCGTTTTCCTGACTCATTTACTGACAGTTTTCACGATTCATTTACTGACGGTTTTCATGAGTCATTTTACTGACAATCTTCATGTCCCATTTACTGACAGTTTTCATGACTCATTTACTGAGTCTTCATGACTCATTTACTGATGGTCTTCATGGCTCAATTACTGACGGTCTTCATGACTCATTTACTGACAGTCTTCATGACTCACTTACTGACAGTCTTCATTATTCATTTACTGACAGTCTTCATGACTCATTCACTGACAGTCTTCATGGCTCATTTACTGACGGCTTTCATGAGTCATTTACTGACAGTCTTCAAGATTAATTTACTGACAGTCTTCATGGCTCATTTACTGACGGTTTTCATGAATCATTTACTGACAGTCTTCATGACTCATTTACTGTGGTTTCATGACTCATTTACTGACGGTCTTGATGACTCATTTACTGACGGTCTTCATGACTCATTTACTGACGGTCTTCATGGCTCAATTACTGACAGTCTTCATGACTCATTTACTGACAGTCTTCATGAGTCATTTAATGACAGTCTTCATAACGTAGCTACTGCCGGTTTTCATGACTAATTTACTGACGGTTTTCATCTCTCATTTACTGACGGTCTTCATGACTCATTTACTGTGTCTTCATGACTTATTTACTGAGTCTTCATGACTCATTTACTGATGGTCTTCATGGCTCAATTACTGACGGTCTTCATGACTCATTTACTGACAGTCTTCATGACTCACTTACTGACAGTCTTCATTATTCATTTACTGACAGTCTTCATGACTCATTCACTGACGGTCTTCATGTCTCATTTACTGACAGTCTTCATGACTCATTTACTGACAGCCTTCATGACTCATTTACTGACAGTCTTGAGGACTCATTTGCTGACAGTCCTCATGATTCATTTACTGACGGTTTTCATGCCTCATTTAATGACCGTCTTCATAACTCATTACTGCCAGTTTTTCATGACTAATTTACTGACGGTTTTCATCATTCATTTACTGACGGTCATCATGACTGAATTACTGATGGTCTTCATGACTCATTTACTGACGGTCTTCATGACTCATTTGCTGACAGTGTTCATGACTCATTTACTGACAGCCTTCATGACTCGTTTACTGACAGTCTTGGTGACTCATTTACTGACAGTCCTCATGACTCATTTACTGCCGATTTCATGACACATTTACTGACAGTCCTCATGACTCATTTACTGCCGGTTTCATGATTCATTTACTGACAGTCTTCATGACTCATTCACTGACAGTCTTCGTGTCTCATTTACTGACAGCCTTCTTGATTCATTTACTGACGGTCTTGATGTCTCATTTACTGATGGTCTTCATGACTCATTTACTAACGGTCTTCATGACTCATTTGCTGGCAGTCCTCATAACTCATTTACTGACAGTTTTCATGACTCATTTAATGACGGTTTTCATGACTCATTTAATGACAGTCTTCATGACGTATTTACTGCCGGTTTTCATGACTAATTTACTGACGGTTTTCATGTCTCATTTACTGACAGTCTTCATGACTCAATTACTGACAGTCTTCATGACTCATTTACTGAGAGTCTCCATGGCTCATTTACAGAGGTTTTAATGACTCATTTACTGACAGTATTCATGACTCATTTACTGATGTTATTCATGACTCATTTACTGATGGTTTTCATGACTCATTTACTGACCGTTTTCATGACTCATTTACGGACATTCTTCATGACTCATTTACTGAAGTTTTCATAACTCATTTACTGACGGTTTTCATGACTCTTTTTACTGACAATCTTCATGACCCATTTACTGACAGTTTTCATGACTCATTTACTGACGGTTTTCATGGCATAAATTACTGACAGTCTTCATGACTCATTTACTGACGGTCTTCATGGCTCAATTACTGACAGTCTTCATGATTCATTTACTGACAGTCTTCATGGCTCATTTACAGAGGGTTTAATGACTCATTTACTGATGTTATTCATGACTCATTTACTGATGTTATTCATGACTCATTTACTGATGGTTTTCATGGCTCATTTACTGACCGTTTTCCTGACTCATTTACTGACAGTTTTCACGATTCATTTACTGACGGTTTTCATGAGTCATTTTACTGACAATCTTCATGTCCCATTTACTGACAGTTTTCATGACTCATTTACCGACGGTCTTCATGGCTCAATTACTGACAGTCTTCATGACTCATTTACTGACAGTCTTCATGGCTCATTCACTGAGAGTATTCATGACTCATTTACTGATGTTATTCATGACTCATTTATTGATGGTTTTCATGACTCATTTACTGACCGTTTTCATGACTCATTTACCGACATTCTTCATGACTCTTTTACTGACAGTTTTCATGACTCATTTACTGACAGTTTTCACGACTCATTTATGACGGTCTTCATGGCTCAATTACTGACAGTCTTCATGACTCATTTACTGACAGTTTTCATGCCTCATTTACTGACAGTCTTCATGACTCATTTACTGACAGTCTTCATGACTCATTCACTGACGTCTTCATGTCTCATTTACTGACAGTCTTCATGACTAATTTACTAACAGCCTTCATGACTCATATACTGACAGTCCTCATGACTCATTTACTGACGGTTTTCATGACTCATTTACTGACAGTCTTCATGACTCATTCACTGACAGACTTCATGTCTCATTTACTGACAGTCTTCATGACTCATTTACTGACAGTCTTCATGACTCATTCACTGTCGGTCTTCATGTCTCATTTACTGACAGTCTTCATGACTCATTTACTAACAGCCTTCATGACTCATTTACCGACAGTCTTGATGACTCATTTGCTGACAGTCCTCATGACTCATTTACTGCCGATTTCATGACACATTTACTGACAGTCCTCATGACTCATTTACTGCCGGTTTCATGATTCATTTACTGACAGTCTTCATGACTCATTCACTGACAGTCTTCGTGTCTCATTTACTGACAGCCTTCTTGATTCATTTACTGACGGTCTTGATGTCTCATTTACTGACGGTCTTGATGTCTCATTTACTTACGGTCTTCATGACTCATTTACTTACGGTCTTCATGACTCATTTGCTGGCAGTCCTCATGACTCATTTACTGACATTTTTCATGACTCATTTAATGACGGTTTTCATGACTCATTTAATGACAGTCTTCATGACGTATTTACTGCCGGTTTTCATGACTAATTTACTGACGGTTTTCATGTCTCATTTACTGACAGTCTTCATGACTCATTTACTGACGGTCTTCATGCCTCATTTAATCAGAGTCTTCATGACTCATTTACTGACAGTTTTCATGGCTCATTTACAGAGGGTTTAATGACTCATTTACTGACGGTATTCATGACTCATTTACTGATGTTATTCATGACTCATTTAATGACAGTTTTCATGACTCATTTACTGACAGTTTTCACGGCTCATTTACTGACGTTTTCATGACTCATTTTACTGACAATCTTCATGACCCATTTACTGACAGTTTTCATGACTCATTTACTGACGGGCTTCATGGCTCATTTACTGACGGTCTTCATGGCTCAATTACTGACAGTCTTCATGACTCATTTACTGACAGTCTTCATGGCTCATTTACAGAGGTTTTAATGACTCATTTACTTATGTTATTCATGACTCATTTACTGATGTTATTCATGACTCATTTACTGATGGTTTTCATGACTCATTTACCGACCATTTTCATGACGCATTTACGGACATTCTTCAAGACTCATTTACTGAAGTTTTCATGACTCATTTACTGAGAGTTTTCATGACTCATTTACTGACAGTCTTCATGACTCATTCACTGACAGTCTTCATGGCTCATTTACTGACGGCTTTCATGAGTCATTTACTGACAGTCTTCAAGACTAATTTACTGACAGTCTTCATGGCTCATTTACTGACGGTTTTCATGAATCATTTACTGACAGTCTTCATGACTCATTTACTGTGGTTTCATGACTCATTTACTGACGGTCTTGATGAGTCATTTAATGCGTCTCCATCACTCATTTACTGACGGTTTCATGACTCATTTACTGACAGTCTTCATGACTCATTCACTGACAGTCTTCGTGTCTCATTTACTGACAGCCTTCTTGATTCATTTACTGACGGTCTTGATGTCTCATTTACTGATGGTCTTCATGACTCATTTACTGACGGTCTTCATGACTCATTTGCTGGCAGTCCTCATGACTCATTTACTGACAGTTTTCATGACTCATTTAATGACAGTCTTCATGACGTATTTACTGCCGGTTTTCATGACTAATTTACTGACGGTTTTCATGTCTCATTTACTGACAGTCTTCATGACTCATTTACTGATGGTCTTCATGCCTCATTTAATCAGAGTCTTCATGACTCATTTACTGACAGTTTTCATGACTCATTTACAGAGGGTTTAATGACTCATTTACTGACAGTATTCATGACTCATTTACTGATGTTATTCATGACTCAATTAATGACAGTTTTCATGACTCATTTACTGACAGTTTTCACGGCTCATTTACTGACGTTTTCATGACTCATTTTACTGACAATCTTCATGACCCATTTACTGACAGTTTTCATGACTCATTTACTGACGGGCTTCATGGCTCATTTACTGACGGTCTTCATGGCTCAATTACTGACAGTCTTCATGACTCATTTACTGTCAGTCTTCATGACTCATTCACTGACAGTCTTCATGACTCATTTACTGACAGTTTTCATGACTCATTTACTGACGGTTTTCATGACTCATTTACTGATGGTTTTCATGACTCATTTACTGACCATTTTCATGACGCATTTACGGATATTCTTCATGACTCATTTACTGAAGTTTTCATGACTCATTTACTGAGAGTTTTCACGACTCATTTACTGATGGTTTTCATGACTCATTTACTGACAGTCTTCAGGACTCATTCACTGACAGTCTTCATGGCTCATTTACTGATGGCTTTCATGAGTCATTTACTGACAGTCTTCAAGATTAATTTACTGACAGTCTTCATGGCTCATTTACTGACGGTTTTCATGAATCATTTACTGACAGTCTTCATGACTCATTTACTGTGGTTTCATGACTCATTTACTGACGGTCTTGATGACTCATTTAATGCGTCTCCATCACTCATTTACTGACGGTTTCATGACTCATTTACTGACGTCTTCATGACTCATTTACTGACGGTTTTCATGAATCATTTACTGACAGTCTTCATGACTCATTTACTGTGGTTTCATGACTCATTTACTGACGGTCTTGATGACTCATTTAATGCGTCTCCATCACTCATTTACTGACGGTTTCATGACTCATTTACTGACGTCTTCATGACTCATTTACTGACGGTCTTCATGACTCATTTACTGACGGTCTTCATGGCTCAATTACTGACAGTCTTCATGACTCATTTACTGACAGTCTTCATGAGTCATTTAATGACAGTCTTCATAGCGTAGCTACTGCCGGTTTTCATGACTAATTTACTGACGGTTTTCATCTCTCATTTACTGACGGTCTTCATGACTCATTTACTGTGTCTTTATGACTTATTTACTGAGTCTTCATGACTCATTTACTGATGGTCTTCATGGCTCAATTACTGACGGTCTTCATGACTCATTTACTGACAGTCTTCATGACTCACTTACTGACAGTCTTCATTATTCATTTACTGACAGTCTTCATGACTCATTCACTGACGGTCTTCATGTCTCATTTACTGACAGTCTGCATGACTCATTTACTGACAGCCTTCATGACTCATTTACTGACAGTCTTGAGGACTCATTTGCTGACAGTCCTCATGACTCATTTACTGACGGTTTTCATGCCTCATTTAATGACCGTCTTCATAACTCATTACTGCCAGTTTTTCATGACTAATTTACTGACGGTTTTCATCATTCATTTACTGACGGTCATCATGACTGAATTACTGATGGTCTTCATGACTCATTTACTGACGGTCTTCATGACTCATTTGCTGACAGTGTTCATGACTCATTTACTGACAGCCTTCATGACTCGTTTACTGACAGTCTTGGTGACTCATTTACTGACAGTCCTCATGACTCATTTACTGCCGGTTTCATGACTCATTTACTGACAGTCTTCATCACTGATTCACTGACAGTCTTCGTGTCTCATTTACTGTCAGCCTTCATGATTCATTTACTGACGGTCTTGATGTCTCATTTACTGATGGTCTTCATGACTCATTTAGTAACGGTCTTCATGACTTATTTACTGACGGTCTTCAAGACTCATTTGCTGGCAGTTTTCATGACTCATTTAATGACGGTTTTCATGACTCATTTAATGACAGTCTTCATGACGTATTTACTGCCGGTTTTCATGACTAATTTACTGACGGTTTTCATGTCTCATTTACTGACAGTCTTCATGACTCATTTACTGACGGTCTTCATGCCTCATTTACTCAGAGTCTTCATGACTCAATTACTGACGGTCTTCATGACTCATTTACTGACAGTTTTCTTGGCTCATTTACAGAGGGTTTAATGACTCATTTACTAACAGTATTCATGACTCATTTACTGATGTTATTCATGACTCATTTACTGATGGTTTTCATGACTCATTTACTGACCGTTTTCATGACTCATTTACGGACATTTTTCATGACTCATTTTACTGACAATCTTCATGACCCATTTACTGACAGTTTTCATGACTCATTTACTGACGGGCTTCATGGCTCATTTACTGACGGTCTTCATGGCTCAATTACTGACAGTCTTCATGACTCATTTACTGACGGTCTTCATGGCTCAATTACTGACAGTCTTCATGACTCATTTACTGACAGTCTTCATGGCTCATTTACTGACGGTTTTCATGAATCATTTACTGATGGTTTTCATGACTCATTTACTGAAGTTTTCATGACTCATTTACTGACAGTTTTCACGACTCATTTACTGACCGTTTTCATGACTCATTTTACTGACAATCTTCATGACCCATTTACTGACAGTTTTCATGACGCATTTACTGACGGTCTTCATGGCTCAATTACTGACAGTCTTCATGACTCATTTACTGACGGCTTTCATGAGTCATTTACTGACAGTCTTCAAGATTAATTTACTGACAGTCTTCATGGCTCATTTACTGACGGTTTTCATGAATCATTTACTGACAGTCTTCATGACTCATTTACTGTGGTTTCATGACTCGTTTACTGACAGTCTTGGTGACTCATTTACTGACAGTCCTCATGACTCATTTACTGCCGGTTTCATGACTCATTTACTGACAGTCTTCATCACTGATTCACTGACAGTCTTCGTGTCTCATTTACTGTCAGCCTTCATGATTCATTTACTGACGGTCTTGATGTCTCATTTACTGATGGTCTTCATGACTCATTTAGTGACGGTCTTCATGACTTATTTACTGACGGTCTTCAAGACTCATTTGCTGGCAGTTTTCATGACTCATTTAATGACGGTTTTCATGACTCATTTAATGACAGTCTTCATGACGTATTTACTGCCGGTTTTCATGACTAATTTACTGACGGTTTTCATGTCTCATTTACTGACAGTCTTCATGACTCATTTACTGACGGTCTTCATGCCTCATTTACTCAGAGTCTTCATGACTCAATTACTGACGGTCTTCATGACTCATTTACTGACAGTTTTCATGGCTCATTTACAGAGGGTTTAATGACTCATTTACTAACAGTATTCATGACTCATTTACTGATGTTATTCATGACTCATTTACTGACAGTTTTCATGACTCATTTACTGACAGTTTTCACGGCTCATTTACTGACGTTTTCATGACTCATTTTACTGACAATCTTCATGACCCATTTACTGACAGTTTTCATGACTCATTTACTGACGGTCTTCATGGCTCAATTACTGACAGTCTTCATGACTCATTTACGGACATTCTTCATGACTCATTTACTGAAGTTTTCATGACTCATTTACTGACAGTTTTCACGACTCATTTACTGACCGTTTTCATGACTCATTTTACTGACAATCTTCATGACCCATTTACTGACAGTTTTCATGACGCATTTACTGACGGTCTTCATGGCTCAATTACTGACAGTCTTCATGACTCATTTACTGACGGTCTTCATGGCTCAATTACTGACAGTCTTCATGATTCATTTACTGACAGTCTTCATGGCTCATTTACTAACGGTTTTCATGAATCATTTACTGACAGTCTTGAGGACTCATTTGCTGACAGTCCTCATGACTCATTTACTGACGGTTTTCATGCCTCATTTAATGACCGTTTTCATAACTCATTACTGCCAGTTTTTCATGACTAATTTACTGACGGTTTTCATCATTCATTTACTGACGGTCATCATGACTGAATTACTGATGGTCTTCATGACTCATTTACTGACGGTCTTCATGACTCATTTGCTGACAGTGTTCATGACTCATTTACTGACAGCCTTCATGACTCGTTTACTGACAGTCTTGGTGACTCATTTACTGACAGTCCTCATGACTCATTTACTGCCGGTTTCATGACTCATTTACTGACAGTCTTCATCACTGATTCACTGACAGTCTTCGTGTCTCATTTACTGTCAGCCTTCATGATTCATTTACTGACGGTCTTGATGTCTCATTTACTGATGGTCTTCATGACTCATTTAGTGACGGTCTTCATGACTTATTTACTGACGGTCTTCAAGACTCATTTGCTGGCAGTTTTCATGACTCATTTAATGACGGTTTTCATGACTCATTTAATGACAGTCTTCATAACGTAGCTACTGCCGGTTTTCATGACTAATTTACTGACGGTTTTCATCTCTCATTTACTGACGGTCTTCATGACTCATTTACTGACGGTCTTCATGACTTATTTACTCAGAGTCTTCATGACTCATTTACTGATGGTCTTCATGGCTCAATTACTGACGGTCTTCATGACTCATTTACTGACAGTTTTCACGACTCATTTACTGACCGTTTTCATGACTCATTTTACTGACAATCTTCATGACCCATTTACTGACAGTTTTCATGACGCATTTACTGACGGTCTTCATGGCTCAATTACTGACAGTCTTCATGACTCATTTACTGACGGTCTTCATGGCTCAATTACTGACAGTCTTCATGATTCATTTACTGACAGTCTTCATGGCTCATTTACTGACAGCCTTCATGAATCATTTACTGACAGTCTTGAGGACTCATTTGCTGACAGTCCTCATGATTCATTTACTGACGGTTTTCATGCCTCATTTAATGACCGTCTTCATAACTCATTACTGCCAGTTTTTCATGACTAATTTACTGACGGTTTTCATCATTCATTTACTGACGGTCATCATGACTGAATTACTGATGGTCTTCATGACTCATTTACTGACGGTCTTCATGACTCATTTGCTGACAGTGTTCATGACTCATTTACTGACAGCCTTCATGACTCGTTTACTGACAGTCTTGGTGACTCATTTACTGACAGTCCTCATGACTCATTTACTGCCGATTTCATGACACATTTACTGACAGTCCTCATGACTCATTTACTGCCGGTTTCATGATTCATTTACTGACAGTCTTCATGACTCATTCACTGACAGTCTTCGTGTCTCATTTACTGACAGCCTTCTTGATTCATTTACTGACGGTCTTGATGTCTCATTTACTGATGGTCTTCATGACTCATTTACTAACGGTCTTCATGACTCATTTGCTGGCAGTCCTCATAACTCATTTACTGACAGTTTTCATGACTCATTTAATGACGGTTTTCATGACTCATTTAATGACAGTCTTCATGACGTATTTACTGCCGGTTTTCATGACTAATTTACTGACGGTTTTCATGTCTCATTTACTGACAGTCTTCATGACTCATTTACTGACGGTCTTCATGCCTCATTTAATCAGAGTCTTCATGACTCAATTACTGACAGTCTTCATGACTCATTTACTGACAGTTTTCATGGCTCATTTACAGAGGGTTTAATGACTCATTTACTAACAGTATTCATGACTCATTTACTGATGTTATTCATGACTCATTTACTGACAGTTTTCATGACTCATTTACTGACAGTTTTCACGGCTCATTTACTGACGTTTTCATGACTCATTTTACTGACAATATTCATGACCCATTTACTGACAGTTTTCATGACTCATTTACTGACGGTCTTCATGGCTCAATTACTGACAGTCTTCATGACTCATTTACGGACATTCTTCATGACTCATTTACTGAAGTTTTCATGACTCATTTACTGACAGTTTTCACGACTCATTTACTGACCGTTTTCATGACTCATTTTACTGACAATCTTCATGACCCATTTACTGACGGTCTTCATGGCTCAATTACTGACAGTCTTCATGACTCATTTACTGACGGTCTTCATGGCTCAATTACTGACAGTCTTCATGATTCATTTACTGACAGTCTTCATGGCTCATTTACTAACGGTTTTCATGAATCATTTACTGACAGTCTTCATGACTCATTTACTGTGGTTTCCTGACTCATTTACTGACGGTCTTGATGACTCATTTAATGCGTCTCCATCACTCAATTACTGACGGTTTCACGACTCATTTACTGACAGTCTTCATGACTCATTCACTGACAGTCTTCGTGTCTCATTTACTGACAGCCTTCTTGATTCATTTACTGACGGTCTTGATGTCTCATTTACTGATGGTCTTCATGACTCATTTACTGACGGTCTTCATGACTCATTTGCTGGCAGTCCTCATGACTCATTTACTGACAGTTTTCATGACTCATTTAATGACGGTTTTCATGACTCATTTAATGACAGTCTTCATGACGTATTTACTGCCGGTTTTCATGACTAATTTACTGACGGTTTTCATGTCTCATTTACTGACAGTCTTCATGACTCATTTACTGACGGTCTTCATGCCTCATTTAATCAGAGTCTTCATGACTCATTTACTGACAGTTTTCATGGCTCATTTACAGAGGGTTTAATGACTCATTTACTGACGGTATTCATGACTCATTTACTGATGTTATTCATGACTCATTTAATGACAGTTTTCATGACTCATTTACTGACAGTTTTCACGGCTCATTTACTGACGTTTTCATGACTCATTTTACTGACAATCTTCATGACCCATTTACTGACAGTTTTCATGACTCATTTACTGACGGGCTTCATGGCTCATTTACTGACGGTCTTCATGGCTCAATTACTGACAGTCTTCATGACTCATTTACTGACAGTCTTCATGACTCATTCACTGACAGTCTTCATGACTCATTTACTGACAGTTTTCATGACTCATTTACTGACGGTTTTCATGACTCATTTACTGATGGTTTTCATGACTCATTTACTGACCATTTTCATGACGCATTTACGGATATTCTTCATGACCCATTTACTGAAGTTTTCATGACTCATTTACTGAGAGTTTTCATGGCTCATTTACAGAGGGTTTAATGACTCATTTACTGATGGTTTTCATGACTCATTTACTGACAGTCTTCATGACTCATTCACTGACAGTCTTCATGGCTCATTTACTGACGGCTTTCATGAGACATTTACTGACAGTCTTCAAGATTAATTTACTGACAGTCTTCATGGCTCATTTACTGACGGTTTTCATGAATCATTTACTGACAGTCTTCATGACTCATTTACTGACGGTTTCATGACTCATTTACTGACGTCTTCATGACTCATTTACTGACGGTCTTCATGACTCATTTGCTGGCAGTCCTCATGACTCATTTACTGACAGTTTTCATGACTCATTTAATGACGGTTTTCATGACTCATTTAATGACAGTCTTCATGACGTATTTACTGCCGGTTTTCATGACTAATTTACTGACGGTTTTCATGTCTCATTTACTGACAGTCTTCATGACTCATTTACTGACGGTCTTCCTGCCTCATTTAATCAGAGTCTTCATGACTCATTTACTGACAGTTTTCATGGCTCATTTACAGAGGGTTTAATGACTCATTTACTGACGGTATTCATGACTCATTTACTGATGTTATTCACGACTCATTTAATGACAGTTTTCATGACTCATTTACTGACAGTTTCCACGGCTCATTTACTGACGTTTTCATGACTCATTTTACTGACAATCTTCATGACCCATTTACTGACAGTTTTCATGACTCATTTACTGACGGGCTTCATGGCTCATTTACTGACGGTCTTCATGGCTCAATTACTGACAGTCTTCCTGACTCATTTACTGACAGTCTTCATGACTCATTCACTGACAGTCTTCATGACTCATTTACTGACAGTTTTCATGACTCATTTACTGACGGTTTTCACGACTCATTTACTGATGGTTTTCATGACTCATTTACTGACCATTTTCATGACGCATTTACGGATATTCTTCATGACTCATTTACTGAAGTTTTCATGACTCATTTACTGAGAGTTTTCATGGCTCATTTACAGAGGGTTTAATGACTCATTTACTGATGGTTTTCATGACTCATTTACTGACAGTCTTCATGACTCATTCACTGACAGTCTTCATGGCTCATTTACTGACGGCTTTCATGAGACATTTACTGACAGTCTTCAAGATTAATTTACTGACAGTCTTCATGGCTCATTTACTGACGGTTTTCATGAATCATTTACTGACAGTCTTCATGACTCATTTACTGTGGTTTCATGAATCATTTACTGACGGTCTTGATGACTCATTTAATGCGTCTCCATCACTCATTTACTGACGGTTTCATGACTCATTTACTGACGGTCTTCATGGCTCAATTACTGACAGTCTTCATGACTCATTTACTGACAGTCTTCATGAGTCATTTAATGACAGTCTTCATAACGTAGCTACTGCCGGTTTTCATGACTAATTTACTGACGGTTTTCATCTCTCATTTACTGACGGTATTCATGACTCATTTACTGTGTCTTTATGACTTATTTACTGAGTCTTCATGACTCATTTACTGATGGTCTTCATGGCTCAATTACTGACGGTCTTCATGACTCATTTACTGACAGTCTTCATGACTCACTTACTGACAGTCTTCATTATTCATTTACTGACAGTCTTCATGACTCATTCACTGACGGTCTTCATGTCTCATTTACTGACAGTCTGCATGACTCATTTACTGACAGCCTTCATGACTCATTTACTGACAGTCTTGAGGACTCATTTGCTGACAGTCCTCATGACTCATTTACTGACGGTTTTCATGCCTCATTTAATGACCGTCTTCATAACTCATTACTGCCAGTTTTTCATGACTAATTTACTGACGGTTTTCATCATTCATTTACTGACGGTCATCATGACTCAATTACTGATGGTCTTCATGACTCATTTACTGACGGTCTTCATGACTCATTTGCTGACAGTGTTCATGACTCATTTACTGACAGCCTTCATGACTCGTTTACTGACAGTCTTGGTGACTCATTTACTGACAGTCCTCATGACTCATTTACTGCCGGTTTTCATGACTCATTTACTGACCGTTTTCATGACTCATTTACGGACATTCTTCATGACTCATTTACTGAAGTTTTCATGACTCATTTACTGACAGTTTTCACGACTCATTTACTGACGGTTTTCATGACTCATTTTACTGACAATCTTCATGACCCATTTACTGACAGTTTTCATGACGCATTTACTGACGGTCTTCATGGCTCAATTACTGACAGTCTTCATGACTCATTTACTGACGGTCTTCATGGCTCAATTACTGACAGTCTTCATGACTCATTTACTGACAGTTTTCATGGCGCATTTACAGAGTGTGTAATGACTCATTTACTGACAGTCTTCATGACTCATTTAATGACAGTCTTCATAACGTACCTACTGCCGGTCTTCATGACTCATTTACTGTGTCTTCATGACTCATTTACTGTGTCTTCATGACTCATTTACTGATGGTCTTCATGGCTCAATTACTGACGGTCTTCATGACTCATTTACTGACAGTCTTCATGACTCACTTACTGACAGTCTTCATTATTCATTTACTGACAGTCTTCATGACTCATTCACTGACGGTCTTCATGTCTCATTTACTGACAGTCTTCATGACTCATTTACTGACAGTCTTGAGGACTCATTTGCTGACAGTCCCCATGACTCATTTACTGATGGTCTTCATGACTCATTTACTGACGGTCTTCATGACTCATTTACTGACGGTCTTCATGACTCATTTAATGACAGTCTTCATAACTCATTACTGCCGGTTTTTCATGACTAATTTACTGACGGTTTTCATGACTCAATTACTGATGGTCTTCATGACTCATTTACTGACGGTCTTCATTACTCATTTGCTGACAGTGTTCATGACTCATTTACTGACAGCCTTCATGACTCGTTTACTGACAGACTTGGTGACTCATTTACTGACAGTCCTCATGACTCATTTACTGCCGGTTTCATGACTCATTTACTGACTGTCTTCATGACTGATTCACTGACAGTCTTCGTGTCTGATTTACTGACAGCCTTCATGATTCATTTACTGACGGTCTTGATGTCTCATTTACTGATGGTCTTCATGACTCATTTACTGACGGTCTTCATGACTCATTTGCTGGCAGTCCTCATGACTCATTTACTGACAGTTTTCACGACTCATTTAATGACGGTTTTCATGACTCATTTAATGACAGTCTTCATGACGTATTTACTGCCGGTTTTCATGACTAATTTACTGACCGTTTTCATGTCTCATTTACTGACAGTCATCAGGACACATTTACTGACAGTCTTCCTGACTCATTTACTGACGGTCTTCATGCCTCATTTACTGACAGTCTTCATGGCTCATTTACTGACGGCTTTCATGAGTCATTTACTGACAGTCTTCATGGCTCATTTACTGACGGTATTCATGACTCATTTACTGCGGTTTCATGACTCATTTACTGATGGTCTTGATGACTCATTTAATGCGTCTCCATCACTCATTTACTGACGGTTTCATGACTCATTTACTGACGTCTTCATGACTCATTTACTGACGGTCTTCGTGGCTCATTTACTGACGGTTTTCATGACTCATTTACTGACAGTCTTCATGACTCATTTAATGACAGTCTTCATGACTCATTTACTGACAGTCTTCATGACTCATTTACTGAGTCTTCATGACTCATTTACTGACGGGTTTCATGACTAATTTACTGAGTCTTCATGACTCATTTACTGAGTCTTCATGACTCATTTACTGACAGTCTTCATGACTCATTTACTGAGTCTTCATTATTCATTTACTGACAGTCTTCATGCCTCATTCATTGACAGTCTGAATGTCTCATTTACTGACAGTTTCATGACTCATTTACTAACAGCCTTCATGACTCATTTACTGACAGTCTTGAGAACTCATATGCTGGCAGTCCTCATGACTCATTTGCTGACGATTTTCATGACTCAATTAACGACAGTCTTCATAACTCATTACTGCCGGTTTTCATGACTAATTTACAGACGGTCTGCATGGTTACTTTACTGACAGTCATCATGACTCATTTACTGAGGGTCTTCATTACTCATTTACTGACAGTCTTCATTACTCATTCACTGACAATCTTCATGTCTCATTTACTGACAGTCTTTATGACTCATTTACTGATGGTTTTCATGACTCATTTACTGACGGTCTTCATGACTCATTTGCTGACAGTCCTCATGACTCATTTATTGACTGTTTTCATGACTCATTTAATGACGGTTTTCATGACTCATTTTACTGACAATCTTCATGATTTATTTACTGAGTCTGCATGACTCATTTCCTGATGGTCTTCATGCCTCATTTACTGACGGTCTTCATGACTCATTTACTGACAGTCTTCATGACTCATTTACTGACAGTCTTCATGACTCATTCACTGACAGTCTTCATGACTCATTTACTGACAGTTTTCATGACTCATTTACGGACGGTTTTCATGACTAATTTTACTGTTAATCTTCATGTCTCATTTACTGACAGTTTTCATGACTCATTAAACACGGTTTTCATGACTCATTTTACTGAGAATCTTCATGACTCATTTGCTGACAGTCCTCATGACTCATTTACTGACAGTCTTCATTATTCATTTACTGACAGTCTTCATGACTCATTCACTGACAGTCTTCATGACTCATTTACTGACAGTTTTCATTACTCATTTACTATTGCAGGTGATTTACTCGAGAACTATTGCTACGACGATGACTTTGCAAATGTAACCCGCCTGCTCTATGCCGTTACTATCATGCTAACATATCCAGTGGAATGTTTTGTGGCAAGAGTTGTAAGTGTGTTTTCCACTTATCATTCAGCACAATTTGGACGCTAGTTACGGAACAACTGGCAGTCATTCATCGTTACAACACTCACATGCACATGCACATATGCGGCACATCAACATTCATTGTTACCACACATGAGTGCGTGCGTGCGAACACATACATCTACAGCCATTGCCCATTGCAACACGAGTGTGCGTATGCAAACACGTACATCAACAGCCATTGTAACGTGAACATTAATAGCCATTGTAACATGAGTGCATGCATGCAAACACGTACATCAACAGCCATTGTAACGTGTACATCAACTGTCATTGTAACATGAGGGCATGCATGCAAACACGTACATCAACAGCCATTTAACGTGTGCAGACACGTACATCAACTGTCATGCAACACGAGTGCACGTGTGCAAACACGTACATCAACAGCCATTGTAACGTGTACAAACACGTACATCAACAGCCATTGCAACGTGTACAAACACGTACATAAACAGCCATTGTAACGTGTGCAAACACGTACATCAACAGTCATTGTAACGTGTACAAACACGCACATCAACAGCCACTGTAACATGATTGCGTGTGTGCAGACACGTACATCAACAGCCATTGTAATGTGCAGACACGTACATCAACAGTCATTGTAACGCGTGCCAACACGTACATCAACAGCCATTGTAACATGTACAGACACGTACATCAACAGCCATTCTAACGTGTGCAAACACGTACATCAACAGCCATTATAACGCGTGCAGACACGTACACCAACAGTCATTGCACATGAGTGCATGCATGCAAACACGTACATCAGACCCTTATAAACATGTAGAAACGTCATTTTCTAATTGTGGTTGATAATTTCAGTATTAAAGTGGACTGTTCTGGTTTCAGGTGATTGAGAATTCGGTCCTGTTACGCTGGCAACCAAGTCCACTTTGGAGACATATCACGCTGACTTGCTTCATATCACTCCTAGCAGCCATAGTTTCTATGACTACAGACTGTCTTGGGATTGTACTGGAACTTAATGTAAGTTTTAGTGAATTCAGAAACTAAGCTTGAAGGCAACTCTGTAATCTGTGGAATTGCATGAATACTATTTCATTGAACCATTGCCCGAGATGTGTCAAGACTTTGTAGCTTAGTTTGTAATGATATCTGTAGATGGTGACTTTTAGAGGACTAAGTGAGATTCATCCAAATGATCCTGTAGTTTAATACCTGATCACACTGGCAGAGCTGTTCAATGTGAGGTCTACACTACTCTGTCACCTCAGGGTATTGTAGCGTGGATCGGCCGGACAGGTACGAACCGTCCCAACTCGGCTGGGTATGGGACGGCTGTCCCGGGTACATTCTGAGCACGCTCCCCCCCCCCCCCCCCCCCTTAGTAGGATAGTACGCATATATATATATATATATATATATATATATATATATATATATATATATATATATATATATATATATATATATATATATATATATATATATATATATATATCAGAGAGGCTTTCTAAATTAACTAAGTTTGTGAGATTGCGTAGCACACATGGGCGCATATCAGAGCATCCTTGACAACACACGTCAGCGTTGGGAGAGAATGCATACTAAAAATGTACCGAGTTGGTGCATATAATTTCTTTAAATTTTAAAATCGGATCAGGAATAACCGAGTTATCCTTCTTTAACTCCTTAAATTATGCTCAAAATATTGAAAACGTCATAAACACGTGCATGTATTGAGTGAATATGGAGGATGTCCATCACGTGATAATGTCCCTGCCCTTGGAGCTCCCACGCTGATTGGCTACAGATCGCGCGCTGATTGGCTGGGCGTTCTCGCTATGATGTTACGAGGAGTATAATAGGAGCGCAGAACTGAGAATCGAGACCACACTTCGGCGGGAGAGAAAGGTGGTATCTTGTGTCGCCAGAGCAGTACAAGACATGGGCAACTGCCTAGTGACTGCTGATTCTCATACAACCACAGCATTGCCTCTCGGATTTCATCTCTTAGTCTCTGGCACACAACCACAGCATCCACATCTAATCTTTTGAACGGTCTCGGGAGGACAACACCCAAGGGCAAATAAACTAAACAAAAAGAAGGAGCTCTCACTTCCAACAACTTCAGAGGAGCCTTCCTGCAGATGGTCCTTGTGGCCCCGATGTAATGAACTCGTAGTATGTAGAACGAGTGGTGATTCTTGGTGGATGACTCGTCAGATCTGCCGGACCATGCTAAAAAGTTGTAATCATACACAGCGCATTGTATTATGTGTAACATTTAAGATTTAGACCACAGTCTAGTGAGACTTTGCCTGGTGCACTGCACGAGCTATGTGGTACATCAAGTACTGTGTACAGGGACGATGCACATGCATCATTATTTACCTTTCATTACTACAGGGCAGCTTCCAACTTCCGCTACAGAACGGAACTTTTTGGCACACTGTTTAAATTAAAGTTAATATGACTATCTAGTAGGCATCTGCAACCGCAATCGTTCTTCTTCACCATCTTTGAGAGTGAGCCGCATCAACAGTTCACCCTCGGATAAATACCCAGCAACTTTAGAATCGTGCCATCTCACGTTACTCATATGTGAAGCATCATCTACAGTGACCTATGAACTTTTTCTGTGCCGATGACTAATAGGTACTCATCTAACTGTATTTTTATATTATTGTATTTTTACACTTTTTTGCAGGTACTGATGACTAATAGGTACCGAACAGTCCTCTAAGACCGCATTTTATAGTTTATATTTTTACTGTAAATATTATTCTTATTTTGTGCGTATGACTAACGAGAACCGCAAGGTCACGTGACCATATTTATTGTCACTGTTGTATATATATGCTGCCATCCGAATTATTTGTTTTGTTTATTTTATATAAAATACTAGGACCGCAGTACGCTAGGCTACACTATACAGCAACAATAAATCTGCATCACCTTTCCCCCCCAGCATCACTTTTTCACTGAGGTCATTGATCAGGTTCTCACTAAGCGAACCTGACATGTGATTGACGAAACCTGGCTATTCTAGGTCGATAGGATAGGTTTAAAAGTAGTTAGGGATGATCACTCTTTAGGAGTCATTTGTGTAAGCCTCTTTTCCGGATACAGCGGATATGTAACACCACACACCAGCTAGGTGGTATAAATTGGCCATATACCTTAGGGCCTCCTTATTAATATATGAGCGATTGTCTCTTCTTACACTCCTCCAGCCGCAAGGCTTATAATTGTATTGATCTCCCTTCGACACATTGGTGCGATCTCACTCTGGAAACTATTGGGGGTTCCGAGTAGTGAAGACTAGTGTTGATTCCGCACTCACCCCCTTTGTATCCTCAGATAGCAGTTAGCATAAATATCCATGCCAAAGTAGGAAGCACTGCGAAAACATTATATTATTTTAACTGTCCAGCAGTGCATCTCTGGGCATTCTTAAACAATACCCTGATGACAGGTAAATGTTTGTTCCCATGTTCGGATCCTACGTGATCTGTCCCCAACACACCAGGTGACGGATGGGATGCAGATCTCCCTCTAACTCTTCACAGTGACTGGGTGCGGTCTTGAAACCCACCATGCCCTCACGGGAAGGTCACTATAGTTGGATATCTGTCTCCTCCTCCCCACTATAAAGTACATATGCGCTTTTCAATCGCTTATGTAAATATGTCTTGTCTTAGTGATGTTGTATGTGGTTGCAGTGTAGTAAGTAAGTGGATTGTTAATGATTCTGGAACTGCCACACCGTGACATATTCACACACTGTCTATCTGAGGGGGATGCTCCGTAAGGTGACCATATGGAAACCGAGCATTTTCACCAGTCAGGCTTATGTATTTAAAAGATAGGTAGAAATCTCTGCCACTTGCGGCCTAAGCATGGAACATGGACCTAACAACTAAAGATTAGTTTAAGATGTAGCAGAAGGACCACATAAATAAAGCGACAACTACCAATGCAGTATCTTTAACCTTCATATGATGACGGTGTTGAATTCTCTGGAAATCATCCACCCCATCTTCTCGTAATTCAGCGTGCATCGCCATAACATACAGCTTCACTAGATTGACACAAACTACACACTTATCATCTCTTCCTCCACTTCAGTTTTGAAGGCATTTTCCTGTGACGGATGACCGCATGAGGCACTTTCCTCTTGCAACAATAATATTTTGTTAGGAGTATAATGGTTTATATTAAACTGCATATGTGACCGCCTTAGAACTCTCCCTTGCAGGGATACCTCGCGAATTTAGAGATTGGTGAGGTACCTCTGACGAGCCCACGATAAACAAGACACCAACTTAGTTCTATGTACTATATTTTCTCTCTCATACTAGAAAACGAGTAGCATTGTTTGTCTGTATTTATATTATTTTATTAATTATGTCTAAGCTCCTAAATTGAGTAATGGACTGCCATACTGGTGACACGAACAGTCGGGATGAGACGGTGTGGTTCAATCATGGCGGCAATGGTCACACGGCCCCACTGGAATGTTATAGTTCCACCAGCTCTAGAAGTCGGTCTTTGTATATTCCGGAGAGTCATGAAACAAGATCCCTGTGATTTTAGAAGTAATGATGTGATAACCGGTTTCTGCCAACAAGATTCAACAGTGGAAATGTTAACTCCACATACTATTAATTTATAAACAGCATAATGTCTATTGAGTCAGTATACTCTTAAGGTGCTGTACCGGGACAAGGCTAGTAAATGATTCTCTGCAAGGTGCCTGATCACAAGAAGCCTGATGCCTCAATTCTACATTTCCACCATTTTGCTTAACATCCTGCAGCGTGAGTTCTTAACTTCGTGCCGCAGCGGGATAGATTTTCAATGAATCCACTGTGACATGTAGCTTCCCAGCTCCTGTCATCTAACTAGGCGTCTGTATCGTCGCTCTAATGTTAGCAGTGTACGTTGCTGTGTGATGTAATATAATCCATTTCAAAATCAAGACCCGGTTTATAAATGCCCAATTCCGAACTGGACTACATCAAAGACGTGTATAGGGCACCTCCTCCACCCACGACCCACCCCCTACCCGATGCCCATGAACATGGCAATTCTATTTCACAAACTGGTTTCCAATGACACAATATTGTGACTCATTGTCAACGGTTACCCCGCTCTCTCATTCTCCGTCTCTCTCCCCTTTCCTCTCTGTCAGTGGCTCAATTTCCAGACAACTCTATAAATGTAACTACGGTTGAAAATTTTGAAAATAATTATACTGGAATCTGTTGCTGCTATAGTTTCAAAATATTCAACACAATATTCCTTATATCCTTAAAAAAGTGTTGTTTCTGGTCAGTAAGGGTACAGAACATCACAAGTCTTAATCTGACTATTATAATATTAAACGTCTGTAATCGTTAATCTGACATAACCATATTACAATATTAAATGTGTGCGTGCGTGCGTGCGTGCGTGCGTGCGTGCGTGCGTGCGTGCGTGCGTGCGTGCGTGCGTGCGTGCGTGCGTGCGTGCGTGTGCGCATGTGTGCTAGACGCGCGTGCATACAATCTTATAAAACAGTGCAAATTCGATCCCTTTTTTCACTATAGTTTAAACAGCCAAAGGGGATGGACGTGTATTTTATCTGCAAAGTAGTTATCGAGACTTAGACTGTAAGATTTCTCCAACTACAGACTATAAAATACTTTCACAAATAAAAAGGACCTTTGACTTGCAACTTGAATGATTGCTAGATTTCTAAGATTAAACGAGACTTACTTGGAAGTAGAAGTTTAATCAGGATTGGAGGAGGGGGTGGTGTAGCACAGATCGGCCGGATGGGTACGGACCATCCCAACTAAGCTGGGTATGGAACGACCGCTCCGGGTATGTTCCAAGCATCCCCCCCCTCCCCCCCCCCCCGGGTAGGATAGTACGCATGTATAAAGCCATAAAGGAGAGGTTTCTGTGAAACGGCTAAGTCCACAAGAATGTGGAGCACGCATGCGCACACATCAGAGCTTCCCTGACAACACGTGTTAGTATCGGGAGAGAGTGTATGCTTATAGTGTACCGAGTTGGTACTTGTGATTTCTTTAAATCACTCCATTGTCGTCATTCTTGGTACAGATCATAACCAGAATGAAACGAGGATTTCAAAAACTTTTACCTTTTTAAAATCGGACCAGAAATGGCCGAGTTATCCTCAAATGGCTCACTAAAATTATTTTCAAAATATGGCTTGAACGTTGTATGGCTTGAACGTTGTAATCGCGTGTATGTATTAAGTGAATGGGGAATGCGCTGATCACGTGATTGCCACGTCACCCTTTCTAGCTGCACGCTGATTGGCTACTGTTCACCCGCTGATTGGCTGGGGTGTCCTGCCTCTGACGTCACGAGTAGTATAAAAGGAGCCAGAAAACAAGAATCAAGAGCATTTCGGCGAGGAAGCCGACCTTACAGCAAAGTTGCTGGACCAGCGCAGTGCTAGACTTGGGCTAACTGCTTACTGACTGTGGTACCTACACTACAGCAGTGCCCTTCGGAATTCAGATCTTCTGCGCCAGTGGGCAACCTTGAACAGCCGCATCAAGTTTTTGTAAGCTCTCGGACGGCCATCCGAGGGCAACTAACTAAATAAAAAGAACTCCCTTTCTGGAACATCTCACAGGGGAGCTTCTCTGCGGATGGACCTTGCAGGCCTGATGTAAATTCTACAGAATGTAGAGCCACAGCGATTCTTGGTGGATTGCCCGGTACACTGTAAGAGCTATGCGATGTATCCTGCACTGTGTACCCAGTTATGTACATGCAATATTTAATTATAACTGTAGCCCTCTTTGTTACGGACAACTTTCAAACCGCCATCGCTGGATGGACACTTTATAACATACTGTGTAAATTCATGTATTAGTTATTATGGCTATCTAATGGACATCCTCCTACAGACGTTCATCTCCACCGTCTTCAGAGTGAGCTGCATGAACAGTCTGCTTGCGGAAATCTTCCCAGCAACTTCGGAATCATGCCACCTCACGCTACTCATCTGTAGCAAATCAACTTCAGTGATTTATAAACTGTTTCCATACCGATGACCAATAATTACTCAAGTAGCTATACTATTGTAGTATTGTCTTTTCATTTATTTCGTAATAGGCACTGATGACTAATAGGTACCTCCCCTGTCATCTGAGACCGCATTTTTATATTTTCTGTTTCATATTGTATATATTATTTTTATTTGTGTGTGCTTAAACTAACAAGCACTGCAAAGTCCTATGACCTGATATACTGTTAGCATTGTACTAGTTAGTTACGTATATGGCAAGTAGCCATCCTAGTTATTTTGTTTTATTTATATAAAAACTCTAGGATGCAGTACGCTAGGCTGTACTATACAACAACATTATATCTGCATCACTATATTCCCCCAGCATCACTTTTACACTGAGGTCAATGATCATGCTCACATTGCTCGAGCCTGACATGTGATCGACTAAACCTGGCTATATTAGCTCGATAGGATAGGTTTAAAGTGGTTAGGGACAATCTCTCCGTAAGAGACATATTGTGTACACCTCTTTTCCGGCTGTTGTGGATATGTAACACTGCACACCAGCTAGATTGTATAAATTGGCCAATTACCTTAGGGCCTCTTGGTAATGATGAGGGATTGTCTCTTTCTATGCTCCTCCAGCCGCAAGGCTTAATAATTGTCTGGATTCCCAATCGATACGTTGGTAGGATCCAACTCTGGGAAACTATTTCGGTTTCCAAGCAGTGAAAACTAAAGTGCCGATTTCACATACACCCCCCCCCCCCCCCCCTTGTATCTTCGGATACCAGTTAGTTTAGATACCCTCGCCAATGTAGGAAGCACTGTGAAAACAAATTATACTATGTAACTACGGCCCGCAGTGCATCTCTGGGCATACTGGAACTTAAGCATAATGACAGGTAAAGGTCTAGTTCCATAACACACGGATGATGGACGAGATGCAGACTCCATCCAACTCTATATGGTGACTGGGTGCAGTCTTAGAACCCACCACGCCCCCATGGGAAGGTCACTAGAGATGGATATCTGCCTCTTACTCCCCACCATTAAAATACTATTGCGCTTTCTAAATTGCTTATGTCAACTATAACCTGTCTGGTGATGTTATATATGGTTGTGGTGCGATGTGTGACCGGATCATCATATGATTCGGGAGCTGTCGCCTCGTAATATGTATGCACACTGTCTTTCTGAGGAAGATCCTATATGGGGCGACCTCCGGGAAGCTGGGCATCTTCGCCAGTTGGGCTTATGTGTCAAAAGATAGGTAGAAATCCCTGCCACTTGCGGCCAAAGTCTGGAAGCATATCACACAATTAAAGGGTAGGTTAGAATTTAGCAGAAGGCCCACATAAATAAAGCGGCAACTACCAATGCAGTATCTTTGGACTTACATAAGACGGTGACCTATGAATTCTTCGGAAATCTTCCGACCCGTCTTCACGTAAACCAGCATGCATCACATTAATTATGATCTCACTAGGATTGAACCACTGCACATAACTTTTTGTTTGAACAAAAGAGTGGCCCTTTTTGCCAGCTCTTTTCCTCCTACAGGCGTGAGTCTAGACCCTAGCATTGGGAACTAGCATATAAATGCCTTAAATATTACAACACACACACACTTTTCCTCCACTTCAGCGTCGAAGGCATTTTCCTGTGATGCAAGCACATGCGAGGCACTTTCCTCTAGTATTTAATAATATTTAATATTACAATAATATTGTGTGTGTGGTAGGGGTATATTTGGTTTATATTAAACTATTTAAGTAGCCTCGTTAGGACGCTCCCTTACGGGGATACCTCTCTGGGATTTACAAATCTGTGAGGTACCTCTGGCGAGCCCACGTAGAAAGAACACCAGTTTGGTTCTATGTATTGTATTATTTTGCTCATTTACTGGCAAACGAGTACCATTGTTTGTATAGTGTTATTCGCTTAATTATTACTATGTCCATACTTTTAAATTAGTTTATGGACCATCATACCGGTGAAACCAACAGTTGGGATGAAACTATGATGTTCAATCTCAGCGGCAATGGTCGCACGGCCCCACTGGAACATTATTATTGTTCCACCGGCTCTAGAAGCTGGTCTTTGTATCTTCTGGAGAGTTGGGATCCATAACCCCGAGAACCATAGCTAACCAGCCCTCCCATGCATCCTGTACATGCAGTGCAATGGAGCGGAGCAGTATAATGGACCAGCGCGTACCTCATATCCCCCCCCCCCCCCAGAACTACAATAGTAAGTACGGCAGGATCACATGAGATGCGTGCGCAGTATCATACATCATATTTTAGAGTGTCAAATGAATGACAGATCACTCTGTTACGTAAAATCAGTGTTAAACTTCTACTTCCAAATAAATCTTGTTTAATCTTATAATTTTATTCCACTATCATAAGTAGTACGTGACCCCATGAGATTTCCGAGAATCAGTCATTTGACCTGTCACGACATAGTACAGAACACAGTTCTATATGTATATTTATTATACACCCGTTTTGGGAAAAAACCTGGGTCGTATTATGCAATGGCATGTGGTCTGTCTGTCTGTCTGTCTGTCCGTCCGTCCGTCCGTCCGTCCGTCCGTCCGTCTGTCCGTCCGCACTTATGAGAGTACACATGTGGCCTGATTTGTAAGTACAGGGGTCACTTGTGGCCTATTTGGCACTTGTGGCTTGCAAGCCACATGCACATGTGCTAAAACTGGTCAGTTTGGCATTTCTGGCGTACACAAAAAGATTTGGTAAAGTAGGCCACAAATATTACGGACAAGATTTTATCGTCCGTTATGGCCATCACGGACAAAAAGACCCAGTGTTTGAGATATATTATGTGGGTAATTAACATATATACCCGTTATTGGACTCGGACATAAATTAAAACGACTCCCTTAATTCTTTCCGGAATCGAGGATTCGTGTACCATGTCGTTAGTAACGTAAGTGATAAACGGGTACTACGAATCTCATACCCGGGTATAAGTGCGCGGAGTCGATGACGTTGAAGGTTGAAGTAGGGGTGCTTCGGTTTCATGAACTACATAGAAGACAAAATACAAGTCACCGAATAACGAAATAACCGTGATTTTTTCGCAACATCCGCCTTGCTCGTTTTGCGCGTATTTATGCTTGGTAAGTTGAATAACTTGTGATTTAAATATCTAATGCCATCAGTCATTTACCGTTCAGATTATAACCCATTTCACCCAAAACAGTTGATTAGAATAATGGGATTATCACATGTCTCTACATACGGGAGAGAATGGTACTTTTCAGTTTTCACTCCTTGAAACACCCAGCTTGTAGGGAATGACAAAGCTCCGCCACCTCATCTCACCCTACCAAACACCTTGCATAAAATTACATCGAACATGTTGAAATAGAAATCGGCATTTCCCGAAATTTGGTGTTTTTTAGCGGAAAACACCTCTTCATTAAAGCACGCAGTATGATTTCATCCTGAACAGTTATCCGCCAACCCGGTGTACTATGTAATATAGTCAATCTAAAGACTCGTATTTCAGTCACGCGACTACATTGGGTGAGGTCAAGTCTGGGTGTTAGTGTTAGTGTTAGTGTTAGTGCAACACTAACACTGAGATAACACCGAGACTTGACCTCGTGTTAGTGTTAACACCGTGTTAGCGCCTATAGTGTTAACACCAAATATTGTGTTAGTGTTAGTGTTAATACCAACCCCTGCTTTTGCCTTCATTTTCACATATGTCATTAGCGAATAAAATGGAAATAGATATTCAAATCAGCATAAAATAAGCTTAATTTGCTTGGCGTGAATGAGTTATTAGCTTCCCTTTTCACTGGCAGATGAAAATTTAGTCACTTATAGCTATATCTAGTTTGGTGTTAACACTAACCTCTAGAGGTTAACACTGTGTTGAGGTCATGTCTTGGTGTTAGTGCTTGCTGCTAATAAACGACAAATCAAAGTATAATTTCTTTTACCGGCGGCATGATGTAATCCAGTAACAATAACAGGTGGATTTACCAAGATTTACCGTATATAGCCATATGGCAACTCCGTACTTTATTGTGGGATACCAGCTTATTTTTTTGTCTATATAGAAAATAGTTATTTACCTCAAATATATAGAGCGAAGCCAGAGGTGCCATGTTTATCACGTAGAGGGGGGGTTCCGCTCGTTTTAAACATGTAACGTGCCGGATATTAAATATTAGAACTATAAACAATTTAAGCTGAAAATAAAATGGCATGCTATTTTTAGTTGAATTACCTCCCTTGTAAAACAATCAGACGCATATGAGATGGTATAGTCTGATTCACATATCTGAGATAAATTTTGAAGACACTGTTTGCTGGTGACATTTAATTTCGGTTAATGACAAGTCTATGAAAACATAGTTATAATAAAAAATACAAATTCCTGAAGACTAGTTCACCTATTTATCAACTTTAGCACTGCATTCCAAGTCTTTGTCTTTTCAGGCATAGGGGAGACCGGGGCACTAGGCCTATATGTACGTGATACACAAATATATGTGTCTCAAATAAGTTTAACCTTAATACAGATTATCAGTTCAATAGCAATAGATTCCAGCCAAATTAGTTTCAAAATATTCAGCAGATTTACTAAATTGTTTAATAAATTATTATAAGAGTGAAAGCTTTCAACACACCATATTACTGAAATTCCTTTGCAGAAACTGGATCCTATGCATTCTACCACCACACACAGACAGACATTGATATAAACATACCATAGACATGATTCGAAGTGTGTGGTGTGGGAATGTTAGACCAGGTTTAGGGTGTGTGTGTTGTGAAGCTGTCAGGCCGGGAATGCGAAGGAGGGTGGGGATGGAGAAAAAAGCGAGACATAGGTATCACTTTTCCGACCGCGACGGCGTCAACAATGTTAAGTTTTTGCGTTTAGCAAAACTTCTCGGCTTATATCTCAAGCTTGGCTAATCCTATTCCAACCAAACGTGGGTACATGGTTGCCCATACTGTTAGGAAACAGCAGCATGGTTATGAGGTCACATGGTCAAAGGTCAAGGTCACTTTGACCTTGATACAAAAATCATTTCTTTCAAGTTTTTGCGTTTAGCATCCTATTTAAACCAAACTTGGATAGATGTTAAGGGATTCAGCTAAGAAACAGCATGATGGCATTAAGGTCACAGGTCAAAGGCGAAAAAGTGGCGATAGCCGAGACATTTAATTCCGCGGAATTCTTGTTTTTGTCAAAATGTTATCAGAAGGACAAGACTTATGACAAGGCTCTTAAGTATTTAAGCGGTGTTAGCTCACCATCCGTCCATCTGTCTGTCCGTCAACTTTTCCTTTAAACGACTTCTCAAAAACTACTAGGACGATTTCAATTATATTTGACAGGAAGCATCCTCAGGACATAGGGATCTAAGTTTGTTCAAACGAAGCCGATCGGCCATATCCAAGATGGCCGCCGGCCAAATCGGCCGATTTTTAGAAATGTCTTTAAAAATCTCCGAAACCGCTTGGCAGATCGATTCAAAACTCAGGAAATATCATCTAGGGCAAGAGCTAAACCAAGTTGGTTCAAGAGAAATTGATTGGCCAAATAGTTTGGCGGCCATCTTGGATGACCTAGTTTTCCCGAAAACGACTTCTCCAGAACCGCTGAAAGGATAAAGCCGAAATTTGTAAGATATAATTAGGCACTAAGGGTGATTAAAGTTTGTTCAAGCGAAGTCGATCCATCAAAAAACATGGCCGCCGTGAGCCAATCACAATATCGCGTGTTTGGTGGCCATTTAGAATGTTTTAGTTGATAGATTTGAGGCCGAAATTGGTTATAATTATATATATCTATATATATCTATATATATCTATATATATATATATATATATATATATATATATATATATATATATATATATATATATATATATATATATATATATATATATATATATATATATATATATATATATATATATATATATATATATATATATATATATATATGCTTAATAGGGGTATTCTATATCAAATTAGCCATTTTAAAAATCATTTTCCAGCCAAAAGCTCCCATACTAAAGCAATGTGCAATTTAAAATGTCGTCTACTGGAGAACCAGTAGGCTGATTTCAATTATATATGGCAGGAACAATCCTTAGGAGATAGAGATTCAAGTTTGTACAAACGTACCCGATCGGCCAATTTGGCTGGTGGCCATCTTGGATTTTGGCTGACTTTTGGAAACGTCTTAAAAAATCTCTGAAATGTCTTTGGGGTGGGGGCGGGGGTGATTGATGCACGCCTCTTGAAATATGATCTAGGCCAAGAACAGAATCAGGTTTGTTCGAGGGAACTTAATTTGCCAAATGGTTGCCAAGGTGTCAGTGGCCAATAATTGCAGGTGAGCGATACAGGCCCCTTAGTACATTTCATAATGGCATGATGTTTGTATTTACATTTTCAGATTCCAAGATACATGTACATGTATGAACTTCTGAAATATGAAACCTGTTGGTGCTGTATTATTTTCTAGTCGCTGTTCATTCAAACTTTTTTATCATTCGATTTCGAGTCGGTTTCATGACTCTTTTTATATTCATATTATTTCTAATTTTATGATTCACTGAGATATTGCGCGAAATAAAGATATGATGAGAGGGTGCGAGTGGGTGGAGTACGGATAGATGATCCTTACATCATTCAGACCGGATGGGTTCTAAATATCTCACTGTTGCCAATGATCAACTACATATATATATAGGCATATCTGAATGTATGTTCGCTGTGGGGAGTTGCCTATGTTGTGTGGTGTGACCTCTCTTTTGTTGCTTGCGAACAGGTGGGGTCACCTATTTCACCCACCCACCCCACCCAGGGATGGTGTGGTTGGTGCGGAGAGTATTAAACAACATGTTTGTTTTGCATACATATAGCACACATATGTATATCTATAATACTCCATCCCACTAAGCTCATACATAAATGTACAGCTAGGTAGCTTAAGATGTCGACTATTTTGGGGAAAAAAATGCAAATATGTCTATTTTTTCAGTTTCATATCATAGCCTTTGTTGATTTTCTCGTCCGGTAGGGGAGAACAGTAAGCCAATTTACTCCCCAGGACAACTCAACTCATAGTTGATGGACAAATCACCTCACACAATGTCTAACATTTACCCATTTTAAATCAAGTGCAATACATCATATGCACCCCAGACTTATGGACAACTCACCTCAAAGCTGATGGACAAATCACCCCACATAATGGACATGATTAATTTATATACCCATTTTCTTTCAGGAACAGTAAACCATTTGCTCCACAGACTTATGCACAACTCACTTCATAGTTGATGGACAAATCACCCCACAAAAAGGCTAACATTTACCGATTTGATTTCAAGTGCAGTATCTCATATGCACCCCATACTTATGGACAACTCACCTCATAACTGATGGACAAATCACCCCACATAATGGACATGATTAATTTAGATATCTCTTTTCGTTCAGGAGCAGTAAACCCATTTGCTCCACCGACTTATGCTCAACTCACCTCATAGTTGATGGACAAATCACCCCACAAAATGGCTAACATTTACCCATTTTATTTCAAGTGCAGTATCTCATATGCACCCCATACTTATGGACAACTCACCTCATAACTGATGGACAAATCACCCCACATAATGGACATGATTAATTTAGATATCCCTTTTCGTTCAGGAGCAGTAAACCCATTTGCTCCACCGACTTATGCACAACTCACCTCATAGTTGATGGACAAATCACCCCACAAAATGGCTAACATTTACCGATTTCATTTCAAGTGCAGTATCTCATATGCACCCCAGACTTATGGACACCTCACCTCGTAGCTGATGGACAAATCACCCCACATAATGGACATGATTAATTTATATATCCCTTTTCTTTCAGGAACAGCAAACCCATTTGCTCCACAGACTTATGCACAACTCACTTCATCGTTGATGGACAAATCACCCCACAAAAAGGCTAACATTTACCGATTTCATTTCAAGTGCAGTATCTCATATGCACCCCAGACTTATGGACAACTCACCTCATAGTTGATGGACAAAGCACCTCACATAATGGACAATTTACACCTCAGTATTATGGACAATTTGCACCTCAGTAATATGGACAATGCACCTCATAAGATGGACGCTTTTAAGGTGCTACTCAGATGTACCCACTGTGCCACGATGCACCCCACAAGTACAAATTTGCACAATTTGCTTCATTGGTACGTCCGTCCGTCTGTCCATCTGTTAGCAAATCAGTGTCCGGGCCATATCTCAAAAACTTCTTAGCCTACATTTGAAATTTTTTCTTCAGTGCACATATTCGGCAGAGACGATGTGTCAAGATTTCATTTAGTCGAGATCTTTCAATATTTGATAGAGTCATGCGTCGAAAATTTCATGTCCAGGGTGTATCTCAAAAACTTCTGAATCTACATTTGAAATGTTTGCTCCAGTGCACATAGTAGAGGAAGTGTCATGATTTCGTTTCGTCAAGATCTGTCAATACTTGCTAGAGTTATCCCCCCTGAAATGTGTAAAATGCGTAAAAAGTTTTGTCTGGGCCATATCTGAAAAACTTCTCAACCTATATTTGAAATTTTTGCTCCAGTGCATATATTGGGGGTGGGGTGGGGGTGTGGGCGTGTGGCGGGGGGGGGGGTGGTGTGGGGGTGGGGGGGGAGGGGGAGACCATGCATCATGATTTTGTTTTAGTGAGATCAATCCGTATTTGTAAGAGCAATTCCCCTGAACATAGTAAAATATTTCAAAAATATTTCCCGGACAGATCTCAGCGAGTTTTTAACCTACATTTGAAATTTGATTTCCAGTAAACATATACGTAGAGACGTGATGGGTGAAGTGTCATGATTTTGTATCGGTGGGATCTGTCCATATTTGCCAGAGTTATATTCCCTGACAAGATTAAAATTCATTAAAGGTCATCCATCCACTGTCTGTCCATCAATTTTTGCTTTAAAACACTACATCTTATTAACCACTTGGCCGATTTCAACCAAACTATGGTCGTAGGCTCCAGAACTTCCATTCAGAATTTTGATTCATCAATTCTTTGGGTGAAAACCTTAGATTTTATGAAATATGTACCGGAAATTGTCAAATTGCTTCTTCTCCTTACCATTCTGAGTGATTTCAACCAAATGTGCCTGAAAGGATTATATGGCCATAGGCTCTAGAACTTCCTTCAAAACTTTGATTCATCAATTGTTTGGGTAAAAATCATAGATTTTATGAAAAATGTACCGGAAATTACCAATTTGCTTCTTCTTCTTACCATTCTGAGCGATTTCAACCAGATTTAACTGAAATGATCCTATGGGGATGGGCTCTAGATCTTCCATACAGAATTTTGATTCATCAGTTTTTGGGGGTGAAATCTTAGATTTTATTTTAGATGTTCTGGAAATTGTCAAATTGCTTCATCTCTTTATCATCTTGACCAGTTTTAACCAAATTTTTCTGAAAGAATTCTACAGTGAAAGGCTCTAGAACTTCCATTCAGAATTTTGATTTATCATTTTTTGGGTGAAAATCTTAGATTTTATAAAAAATGTACCAGAAATTGTCAGATTGTTACTTCTCCTTACCATCTTGACTGCTTTTAACCAAATTTGGTTGAAAGGATCCTGTGTTGATGGGCTCTAGAACTTCCATACAGAATTTTGATTTGTCAATTTTTGGGGGTGAAATCTTAGATTTTATTTTAAATGTTCTGGAAATTGTCAAATTGCTTCTTATCTTTATCATCTTAACCCGTTTTAACCAAATTTGGCTGAACGGCTCCTATGGCCATAGGCTCTAGAACATCCATTCAGAATTTTGATTCATCAATTTTTTGGTGTGAAAATCTTAGATTTTATAAAAAATGTACTGGAAATTGTCAAATTGCTACTTCTCGTTACCATCTTGACCGGTTTTAACCAAATTTTGCTGACAGAATCCTACGTCCATAGGCTCTAGAACTTTGATTCTGAAAGGATCCTGTGGTGATGGGCTCAAGATCTTCCATACAGAATTTTGATTTATCAATTTTTGGGTGTGAAATCTTAGATTTTATTTAATATTACTGGAAATTGTCAAATTGCTTCTTCTTACCATTCTGAGCGATTTCAACCAAATTTGGCTGAACAGATCCTATTTGGATGGGCTCTAGAACTTACATACAGAATTTTGATTCATGAATTCTTTGGGTGAAAATGTGATTTTATTATAAATTTACTGGAAATTGTCAAACCGTGTTTTCTTAACAGTTGGGCCGATTTCAAGCATAGAAGGGCCCTATTGGGGTAGGTGCCAGATATATTCAGAGTTATGCTTCATCAATTTTTTGAGTAAAGATCTTAGATTTTATGGCAAATTTACCATAAATTGTAAAAAAAAACCCGCATCTTAACTGCGTGCATTTCAACCAAATTTGATTGAAAGGATCCTAGTCATATGCTTTAAAACCTTTTATCCGAATTTTAATTGGTCAATTTCTTTGGTGACCATCTTGGATTTAAAAAAAATTTTGTGGAACAATTTAAAATGATACTCCTTAATCAATGGTCTGATTTCAACGAACCATGAGTCAAATGATCCAAGGGCAGTCGGCTTCACCATATTAAATGAGAATTTTAATTAGTCAATTCTTTTTGGTGGCCATCTTGGACTCTCTGAAAATTGTCAATCATGTCTATTTAATTGGAAAGTGTTCAAATGCTAATGGTTCAACTGAGCGTCACAGGCCCTTGGGCCTCTTGTTATAATATGTGGCAAAAACCTTTTTCATGACTCCAATCCGCTGCGGCAAGAATAGAATTTATGGATACTTTTGCCCTCATTGCAGCTGATGTTGATGCAGCTCTGGTAGAGTGTGATTTGATCTTTGTATTATCGATGCCAGATTTTTCCATAATCATTCATATCCATCTTGAAATAGTTTCCTTACACACCGCCTTATGCATTTTTTGAATTGATACAAACAATTGTCTATTATACTGGGTATGCCTAAGATACTCTTTCAAAATTGTAACAGTGCACAATCTCCGATCTGTCTTGTATGCCGGTATACTTATTTCTGAAAGTGGTCGTACTGGTCTGGACTGCTTAAGCAAATTACCAAATATAAACACTACTTTACTCTTGGTCAATGTTGTGTTCCTGATGTCCAACAGATGTAATGATTGAGTTCTGTGTCCAGACAGAATCAACAAAATCATGCTAAGTTTCATTGCTAATAATCTAAGTGACAAATATTTCATAGGGGATAATTTCTTTAACAGTTTTAATACAACATTAACATCCCAAATTACTGAATATCTGGGAAAAGCTGGTCTCTCAGTAAAAACACGAACTATAAGACAATCCTTCCTCAAATAACTCAACGAGGAAGTCTAAAACTGTTGCTACAGATGAACAAACTGGATCAACACCCCGGATATCACAAAATTGCAACCATCTCTTGATATGTGACCGATATTGTAACTGTGTGCCCCTCCTCAATCCTTTGAGAATGCCTGCATCTTTCGATGAAACTCTGTGACATTGCAAGGATTTCCTGATAACTTGTATGTACACATCTTCATCTTGTCTATCTAAAGATGAAGTTGGGATGGCTGTTGTGGAAGTTTTACTAGTTGCTGTTTTGGTAGAATCCGAGGAATGTCTACTACAAGCCCCAACAATTTTGTGACCCATGACTGAGTGGTCCATATTGGTGTTACCAAAATAACATCTGCTTGGTCCATCTCTATTTTCTGCAGAGCTGGTCTCAAGACACTGAAAGGACAAAAAATATATGAATTTTTTCAAAGTTATTTTGATTTAGCATCCATTCTGAACCATAATTCTGACGCCTTGATTCCTTATCAGCTTCTTTATTATCAACGCCTGGTATATGAGCTGCACTAGGCCATATATGTATGGCTATACACCAATCCCATATTTCTCGAGTAATGGAGTTACAATGAGCCTTTGTGCCACCCATGTGTGTTATACATGACACTACCATTGTATTATCAATTAAAATGCGAAAATGAATGTTCTGATGTTGATTACAAATGGATTATAATGATAAAAAAGCTGCCTTTAGTTCAGGATAATTTATATGATGTGAGGCCTCAGACTCAGCCCATGGACCGGTAATTTTTATTGTACCGTAAACACCACCCCAACTAGTGTTGGATGCGTCAGTCTGAAGAATAATGTCAGGCTTTTGTTGCCGTACATGTTTGAATGTATGTGTAGCTCGCGGGGGTACGTGCTGGTCCACCGATAGATACCCGCCCATCGCATCACAAGTGCATGATGACTGGGATGGCTGGTTAGCTGCGGATCTCGTGGTTGCGTATGCCATATGACGTCTCTCCGTGGTGTACAAAGACCGACTTCTACAGCCAGTGGAACACTGATGTTCCAGTGGGGCCATGCGACCATTGCCGCCGGGATTGGACCACACAGTGTCGTCCCAAATATTTGTGTCACTGGTGTGTCTATCCATACTAATTTAGAGAATGGAACAATTAGAATAATATACTAGAAATGTAAATAAGTACTACACAAACAAGACAAGCGCTTGACAGTAGGTGAGCATACGATAATACACAATATAGAGTCAGCTGGTGTTCTTTGCATGTGTTGTCACCGGAGGTACCACACAGATCCTTGAATCCACAGAGGTATCCCCGCAAGAGAAGCATCCATAACGGGAGATCACTGAGTAACTTAATATTAGTCAATATACCCTAACACACACAGAGAGAACAATGATGCTGCAAGAGGAAAGTGCCTTGCGTGGACCTCCGTCACCGAATGTTTCATGATAGTGCGAGAGGAAGGTGCCAAGTGCGGGCCTCCGTCACAGGAATTCTCACTGTTGCGAGAGGCAAGTGCTTCATGCTGGCTTCCGTCACAGGAAAATGCCTTCGACGCCGAAGCGGAGGAAAATAGCTGACAAAACGGGCCACTCTTATGTTTAACAGAAAAATGCTAAGTGACGATCCTAGTGAAACCATAAGTAACGTGATGTGTACTGGTTTACGTGAAGGCGGAACAAGTGATTTCCAAAGAATTCCCACGTCACCGTCTTATGTAGTTCCAAGATGCTGTGCTGGTAGATGCCGCTTTATTTGTGCGGGCCTTCTGCTACAGTTTAACCTACCATTTAGTTGTTAGAAACAAAAACTAGCTTTGGCCGCATGTGGCAGGGATTCCGACCTATCATTAGATACAGCTGTCCAATGGGCGTCGACGCTTAGCTTCCCGTAGGTCACTTTGAAAGAGAATCTACCTCCATGGACAGTATGCGTACATGTTACATCACAACGCATCCGAATTTGATGAAAATCCAGCTACCTTGCAACACAACCAAATAAAATATCACCTGGACAATGGCTACATTTCACATAAGCAAGTTTGATCACTGACATATCATTAAAGCAGAGATAGAGAGGCGAATATCCATCGCGAGCGTCCTTCCCGTTAGGGCGTGGTGGAATCCAAGATCTTTCCCAGACACTCCAATGAGTTGGATGGAGATGCGCGTATCGTCCGTCACTGATACCTATGGATCTAACTTTTGACCTCTCATTAGGATTAAGTTCCAATGCGCCCAGATATGCACTGCGGGCCAGTAAATAAACTATCAAACTCTTATTTATAACTATATGTTTTCGCAGTGCTTTCCTTCGTTGGCGGAGTTATCTAGCTAACACGTATCCGAGGATATGGGGGAGATGTATGTAAATCAGCACTTTAACCATCACTGCTCGGAAACCTCTGATAGTTTCCCAGGGTCGGATCCGATCAACGTGCTGATGGGACGTCCAATCAATTAAGAGCCATGCGGCTGGTGGATCATGGAAAGCGACAATAGCTTGATATATACGAGGCCCTATAGGTATTTGGCCAATTTTACACAACCTTTCTGGAGTGTGGGGCTACATTATCACAACAACCAGAAAACAGCCATACACTATATGTCTCCTAACGAAGAGATTGTCCCTAACCACTTTAACCTATTCTATCAAGCTGAATAGTAAGGTTTAGTCGGTAGCATGCTGGCCTCAAGTAATCAGAGCACAGACAGCGACCTCAGTGTAAAAGTGATGATGGCGGGAAAAAGTGATGCAGATATAATGTTGCTGTTTAGTATTTCCTAGCGTACTGCAGTCTAAGTTTCTATAATTAAACAAAACATATCAACAGAATGGCTACCTGCCATATATATATAACTAACCAATGCAATGAACAATGACAATTTATATAAGAATTAATGAGGTAGTAAGTATCAGGTTGAAAGGATTAAACGGTGCGGTTAGTTAAAGCACCTACAGTAAATAAGGATAATATGAACAGTAAGAAAGAAATTATAACTTGCGGTCTTAGGACAGGGAAGGTACCTATTAGTCATCAGTACTATATACAGAAATAAATAATATTTAAATGTATACTATGTATAGCTAGTTGAGTATCTAATAGTCACTTGCACGAAACAGGCTACTATGTTACTGAAATTGAGTTGTTAACATATTCATAGCATGAGTTGACACGTTCTCAGAGGCTGGACGAGTTTCCACATGCAGATCTCCGCAGGAAGGTCTCTGCATGCTGGCTCCATGGTAGATACGGTACACACTCAGGACAGTGAAGCAGAGCAGTGAAGTAACATCTATTAGATAGTCTCTGTAACTAAATCACAATTTATGCGGAAGTGAGAAAGTTTTCCGTCCAGTGATGGAAGTAGTAAAGTTAAAGGTTTGCCCGTAAGGAAGGAGGGCTTATAAAGTTTAAGCAGTTACAGAAACTGGCACACAGTGCGGTATGCATCGCATAGCTCTTGCGGTGAACCTAGCAAAGTTCCACCAGTCTGTGGCCAAAAGTTAATTAAACACACACGACATGCAGTGCAGAATTTAGTGTCCACTTTTCAATGTGGTCGACAGATCCGGCGAGTCGTCCACCAAAAATCACTGTAGCTCTACGTCATGTAGGATCACATCATGGGTTGCAAGGGTCCTTTTAGCAGGTGGGAACCACCACTTTAATTAATTATGTTGCTCCTGGATGGCCGTCCGAGAGCATCCAAAATTGCGTAATGCGGAAGGTCCAAGAATCGCTTTTACATACATGTGAGCTGAAAGCCACAAGGAACTGCAGTGATGTGCTGTATCTTCCGTCGGTGTTCTGGTCCACTCGTCTAGTCCGCACCTCCAGTCAGTTCTCAGCAGGTCGGTCTCCATGCTGACGATGCTCCTGATCCTCGATTTTTCACCCCTTTTATACTCGCTGTGACGTCGGAACTGGTCACCTCAACCAATCAGCAGCCGAGCACCAGCCAATCAGCGTCCATGTGTACAATCTCACTCTGTATTTAGTTTAATATATACATGCGATTACACCGTTAAGCAATATTCTGAGGGGAGCTTCGACGATAACTCAGCCATTTCTGGGCCGATTTTAAAATGGTTTGCACAGTTTTAGAAAGCTCGTTTAATTCTGGTCCTAATCTGTACCAAGAACAATGAGAATGGATGAATTATAAGCATTTACGAGTACCTACTCGGTACACTATTGGCACGCAGTCGCTTCCAATTCTGAGACGTGCCGTCAGGGAAGCTCTGATGCGCGTGCATGCACACCACGCATTTTATCAGACTTATCCGATTTTGATGAGAAACCTCTCTCATAGGGCCTATGTACGCGTACTATCCTACTCAAGATGAGCGTGCTTGGAGCGAATCCAGAGTGGCCGTTCCGCACCCAGCTTTGCTGGGATGGTCAGTACCCGTCCGGTTGGTCCACGCTACACCACCCCCTCCTAGTTTGACACCCGTGGCTAATGATCATGCATGGCAGATCGAGTGCATGGGAGCATGCTAGGCGGGAATCATAGACTTCCCGAGTAGGCGCGTAGCCGAGAGGAGAGTGATGCAAAAGACGCGTGTTCATAAGACAGAGCACATAGGGTACGAAAGAGTTTGGGAGGGAGGCATACCATTGATTTTGATTTTTTACCTGGAATTATTTTTCCAGGCTTTTCTTTTTTTGTTTTGTGTTTATTTCTTGATGCATGCTTTATTTATTAATTATTTAGACGATGATTCCTAAACAATATCTTGCATGGGTGTTCTCTTTGGTGCGGATAACTATTTTTCTGAAGAGAACACCCAAGCTCCAACATACCACAATTACAATACAGTAAAATGTATACAGGTTATATATAATCATGTAACTATACCCACCAAGAGTATAACAGATTAGTTTAATTACATTGTGCATTCCAGGTAAACAAATGGATGCACATAGATATGTATATATATATATTAGTGGTATGCATCCTAATTATATGAGCGGATGCATACAGTGCAGGTTCTGCACAAGCAGCTCTCCCTACGCCCAAATCCACCCCATCATACTGATGTGGGTTTTTAAAATAATAAGAAAAATAATATATAATAATAAAGTAAAAAGACTAGTTCATCAGGCAACCCCAGCGTAGCTGAGACTGCATGACAGGATTATGACATATTCGCTACGGTGTGTTGTGTACTTACATCGCACACAATGTGTTTACAACAAAGGAGTCTGCAGCGATTATTTTATCGTGAGACACAGCTATGCAAGAATATTGCGCAGCTGTGTAGGATTACCGTAGTCCGCCTAGGGACTGGGTTTCGATTGTTAAAACATATATAATAATAAGAAAAGTATTTAAAAAGTAAACATAATAATAAGTTCTGTGTTTCACACAACTATTGATTAATCCTGCTGCAACCTCGGCAATAGTGTCCACACACATCTGCAGTGAAGTTTCCCCAGTGGGTCTGGGTACCGCGACTCGTACAGGATGGGCGTGGTGGGTGATCCTCCGCTGCCGATATATCACTACTATACAGGGCCATCTCTGGAAGGCTATAGCTGGAAGATGGTGTGGATGTGTTCATGGAAGCGCTGGTGGTGCTGAAAATGATGACTGGTGACGTGCGAAGTGGTGGTGGTGAGGTGACTGCTGACATCACTGTCGCTGTTGACGTGGTCGGTGTGGTTCATGCTGCTGGCAGGCTGAGTGCGGTGAATTGGATTAGCGGTCACCGAAATGGTGATGTCTTCGCGGATGCTGCTGCTGATGCTGTGGCGGATGCGGTGCTGGCAGATAGCTTCCGGATCTTCGTGGACTTCAGAAGTTTGCTCGCGGTTGTCCTTGGCATGGCGCAGATTTCTTGTGAATGAGCTATGCATCTCTTCCCAGCGTAAGGACGTTCCAGTGTTGGTATCTTCCATATGGCTTGATCCGTTGGTGTACTGCTGCGTGGGTGTGTGGTGACGCTGGTTCGCGATGTGGTGGTCGGGATCGCTTCTGTAAGGCTGATTTCCTCGTCAATGATAAGGCTACAAGGAGATATAGATCTATTCAAAATGTCCTGTAGCGCTTGTTCTGGCGCGGTCGTCATAATAACTACTGAAATAGGCTGGCCGATTACGGATGCTGTTGCTGGTGACATGTGTGATGCAGATGGTGGCATTGCTGCGGGTGCTGCTGGAGTGGAAACTGCAGGTGCTGCTGGTACCGTTACTGCAGGTGTTGCCGGTGCTGATGATGCTGTTGGTTCCGTCGTTATGGTGGTTATGGTCGCGTAGTGTCTCAAGGTGTGCTGTGTTGCGGATGCAGTGGTTGCTGTTGCTGGTCGGTAGTGCGGGAAGTCTGATTGCCACCATTTCGTACATTTAGTTTTGGCCATCTTTTTCGTAGGGAGCAAATTAATAGGAAGTCTAGTTTCGAAACGAGCAGCTAGCACTTCAACGTTTTCACTTTGTTCACCAGGTTGTAATGTAACTACAAGCACACAATGTTTATCTGTCAACGCGTTGGTCACACCATAATGGGTAGCGGTATAAAGGTATTTGCAGTCCGTACAAAAAGCTCTCTGCATAAGATGGTCATGAGTGACATGCAGCGTCAAGTCCGAATTACGGGAGAAGGTGCGCCTATATGGCTGTCCGCTGAGCTGAAATGCTGAACATGGATTTTTTTTCCGGAGGTGCTGGCATCGACTCTTCCGAACTGTCGGACCAGGCAAGGTCCTCGGCAAGTGACATCTTATTTCCGCATACTAATAGCGGTGCGGACTGCATAACCTAATCTAATTTTTCCCAGTTCTTCATAACTTTCCTGGCCAAGTAATATATAATAGAAGTGATAAATTAATAATAAGAAAAATAGCAGAATTTGGTTTGCAACACGAAAGTAGCCTAATGCTTGTTCTTCCCTTGTGTCGAGTTTTGACAGGAAGATGAAGTTTCAGTGCACGATCTCCTCCTTTTATACTTTTGGGTGATGTCACAGGAGGGCAGATGACCACACCCAACAGTTCCAGGGTGATTCGGCCACACCCTATAAGGAAAGCTTTGATTTATTAAACCTGGAGTCATATGAAGTTTCCCTCCCGTGTAAAGGGAGTAATTATAATTATAGGAAGAAATGTATATCACTTTCGTCTCTACTCGACGGGAAAACAAGCCTCTGATCAACGTAAAAACTCCAAACTACTTATTCCTGTGGAAGCTCACCTTTTAATTGGTGTGAAGCAGTTTTACAGATTGGTTGCTTATAAACTTGACTGTTTTAATTTCAGGCTGGAGCACCTGATGGGGTGTGGGAGAGCACGGTGACGTCAGCGGCAACTGCCCTGACTCACCCCTCTCGCCTCTCCCATCACACCGTGGTAATTGCCCGTTTTGGGCAGCTCTTGTGTTTAAAGCCTTTGATCCAATTTACTCTAAAATAGAAGTGAAACTCACGTGGTTCTCTGTTGTGAAAGCACGTGGTTGATTAGAAACATAGGCAATATTTACGTAATGGTGGAGTGTTGATGCTGATGAATATTTGTTGTTGATGTGAAAGACGGAAATATATGTTTTTAACTCTGTTTCTCAGAACAGTGGCCCTATATGCACGTGATCTTTTACATGTGTCTGTGTCCTGTCTGTAAGAATGTATTCCAGCCCATGTCAATCTTGTGCGGGAATATGTAGGTAAGAGAATATATGAAATTTTCCTTGATTTTATACTGTCGAAGTTTTGATGCTGCTTCATCGGCCCGTGCGCTAATGATCTGTATACACGGTAGAACGATGGTGTTCTTAATCAAAATTAGGCCAATATAGCTGCCTATAATTATTGTTTGGTATAAACAGATCCATTACTCGTGGAAATTAAGTATACTAACTCCGCCAAGCTGGACTGTGTTTTCCGGGTGGGTGGACTGCCAAGCATCCACCTCTGTGGGTAGATCCCTACCTAGACCAAACGTAATTTATTATAATACAGCTCGGAAAATGCGTGCCACAGTTTACAATAACAATGCCGTCGTATGGAGATTGTGAATGCAGTCATCCTGAATGTCTATGTTTCTGTCGTGTTGGTGATTTTCACTGATACGCATGGCTGGTTATCTGTGGATGATTCTTGCGCTGTTGTGAAGGGTGACGTTTTTATTACTCCGGGCGGAAGGGAGTTAGTGAAGTGCAGTGTCAACTTTATCAGACATGATGTATTGCACTCTGTAATGGCCGAGCCCATGGGCGGGACAGAGTTACTTGAGAGCGCGGATGACGAAGAAGGGTGCTGTCGTAACTTGAATCAATCCATTATCAAATTCAACTTTTCGGTAGCAAAATCCTACTCGTGACGGACGACAGACTGCGGGCATCTTTCTCTCTTAATAATATTGACTGTTATTATGTGTGAATGAATTATTATGTTTTTAGCTATTTCCATACGACAGTTCTGGGGTGGGGTGGAGGTGGGAAGGGGGGGGGGGAATTCCCCAATAGCGCGTGCTGTGGATGGCTGCCGTGTGCTCCTTTCAGTATTATCAGTTTTCCATAAACTGGATAAGAAGGTGATTGCGGAAAATGTTGACTGGTGTTGATGGCGATAGTGTACTGTTGTAGGGAAGCCAAGGCTGCTGTGTGATGCTGGTGTATTGCAGATTGGGCATATCTAGGTTTCCACGCTGGTGAATGCCGAGTCTGTTGTGGTTGCAGAAAAGTCGGGATCGCGGGAAGTAATATAGTTCCCGCATCATGAGAGAGGAATGTTGCGGAAAATTGTGTCTCTAACTTTTTTGATTTAAAACGTTAGATGCTTGCTATATCTTGTTGTTGCTGATGTTGATTGTCTCCGTTATATCCTCTCTATAAACGGATATGTATGTAGTATTCGCGCAACGGTGAATTGACGTATCCAGCTTAGCGGGCAAGTGTGTTTTGTATGCACGCATCTGGGGTTCTGTGTCCGGTGTGATGTCCTGACTGCTCACTGGGGGGGGGGGGGGTGGGTATTGGTCGGCCATGTGTGGAGAGTGGTGCCCGTTGGAATGGAGAATTAGTCATCTCTCATTACATGATGGTTGGTACTTTGTCATAGTTTTTAAGTACCGGGAAAATTCGAGCCGAGAGTCTGCTGAACAGGCTGCTTCCCTGTCCACCACCTGCGGGTGGTGGGGGTGAGGGTGGTTGGTTGGGGGGGGGGGTTCTGCGGTGCGGGATGCCACCTCCTCTGTAACAGCGGACTTTCTCATATCTGAAGATGGACAGCCTACAGATGACGAGTGCAGTGTGAAGTGGACAGGACGAATGATGTCCGAACTTGGTGCATAGAGAAGGAACGCCCATTGGAGATGGGGCGCTGGTGGTGCTGAGGGTCGGGGAGCACCTTGGGTTGGGGCATGGTTGCGCAATTTCGGGGCGTGGATGGATACACCAAATTGTGCAGTTTTGCTGTTCTCTAAAACGAGCGAAGGCCTCATCCGGCCTCTTCACTTCCATGCTATTCATTACATATTCCACCCCACAAGAAGCATGACCCGGGGTGGCCTCAGCTTCCGCTTGTGGTAACTCTATAATGGGGGGTATAGCATGAAGTGGGTGGGAGTGGGAAGAGGTCAGCGGAACAACTTGTCCATCCTTCCCCTTGGACAAAACAAACGAGAAGGTCTTCAGATACGACTTCCCAGACCGAGTAGATCCGCACTGAGGAGGGGGAGGGCGAGTACATATCTCGTCGTCGTCCTCAGCATTAGTTGCTTGTTCACTGGACTCCTAGCTTGGTAGGAGAAGGGTCGAACTGGCACTGCGGTGCTCTAGACTAACGTCGGGAATACTCGTCTCTGTAGAGACATCCGTCTGGGTACCGGTGTCACGTGGAATGCCCAGTCCGAGCTCTGGTACGGAGTCATTACTGACACACGGTTTAAGCCAATCGAAGTGAATGACTGAGGTCAGGCCATCCGAAGCGTGTATACAGTAGCTCACATCCGACGTCTTACCTACTACCACATAGGGGCCTTTCCACTGGTAACTCAGTTTACTCGGCACATTTGTAGATCGTCACGAATTGTGTACCCAAACCATTCTTCCCACTTCATATGGATCTCCATGCACTCGGCGTTCATGCCATGTTTTATGACGCCGGTGTGCAGTGGATAAAGTAGCTCTCACTATCTCATGGGTCTGTTCTATCTGCTGCCGCATGAGCTCTACATAGAGAGATGGTGAATTTTTCTCCCCCGGAATCGTGGGCATGGCCAGATCCAGTGGCAAGGCTAATTCACAGCCTAACATTAACCACGCAGGGGTATAACCCATGCTGGAATGTACTGAAGTGTGGTATGCCATGAGCACATATGGGAGTCGTAGATCCCAATCTCGACAATCAAGGTGTGTTTCCTTCATCAACATTTCCGCCAGCGTATGGGTGAATCTTTCGACCATACCATCACTGCGGGGATGATATGGTGTAGTTCTCGTTTTGACAATATGGAACAATTTGCAGAGCTCGGAGATCAGCCAGCTCTCAAAATTACTTCCTTGGTCGGAGTGCAGCTCTTAGGGCATTCCGAACCGGCAGAGCACATTGCTTGCCAAGAACTCCACTACTGTGGATGCCTCTTGGTCGGGCAGAGCGAATGCTTCCACCCACTTCATAAAATAATCTTGTAATACGAGGATGTACTTGTTTTCTTCATCCGTCATATTTAAGGGTCTGAGCACATCAATAGCCACTTGGTGGCCACTCTCTTGTTGCACCAACAATCTTTACTTGTAATGGTGCGGAATGGTGCTGGCCAACAGCGCGTCTTTGACACGGGACACATTTGCATATCCTGATCCAGTGACATCTCTGTTTTATCTGCGTTAACATTAGTTCCACAGCTAAATGTCTGGCATTATCGTGTAATTGTTGTAATATCGTTTTGCGATAACATTCCGGAATCACAGGTGGTTATTAATGTAGAGAACTTTTTGCTGTATATGGCATTCCTTGAACCGCTGGTAGTAGTACTTGGCTGTTGTGGATAGTGGTGTAACAGATTCCTGGAGAGGGCGTACTCCCTCCTAGATCCACGTGTATATATTTTGTGTCTACGTGTCTGTTGCTTGTCCATGAGTGACTTTCTCTGTGTTCCACTCTGCGCACCACAACTCAGGGAACACCGGAGATGGCTGTGTTGTATGTGTCATGGTGGTGGCTACTTCGGGTTCATCCTCAAGCCTGATTCTGTTCAAGGCGTCAGCATTTCCATGCAGTTTGCTGGGTCTATGAACCGCATTAAAGTTAAAAGCCTGTAGGGATTCCTGCCACCTCGCTACCTGGCCCTCCGGATCTTTAAGGTTTCGGAGCCAGCGTAGGGACATGTGATCCATATGGAGAGTAAATGGGCGACCATACAGAAAGTGTTTATAATACTTGACAAAGTAGACTGCAGCCAGTAATTCTCGCTTGGTGGTTGCATAACGTTTCTCTGTTTTGTTTAGAGTGCGCAAACTGTAACCCAATACCTGCTCTGTTCCATCCTCCATGACCTGAGATAGAACTGTGCCAATAGCGTAAGCTGATGCATCAGTATCCAGGGTGAAATCACGGTTAGGGTTAGGATGAGCGAGAATTGGAGTGGTCGTCAAGAGTTCCTTCAACGCCCTGAAGGAACCTTCACACTCACTCGTCCACTCGAAGGGTCAATCCTTTTCAGTGATCTTGAAGAGAGGTAATGCTATGTCACTTCACTGAAATGATGGATGTATCGATGATAGTATTGACAGAGACCAAGGAAGCTCCTAGTTTCTGTGACAGACTCAGAGGTCTGCCACCCCACCATGGCTTTTGTTTTTGATGGTTGGGTGCCCACTCCATCACCGGATATGACGTGTCCCAGGAACTCGACGCTTTGTCTGAAGAGATAACATTTCTGTGGTTTGAGCTTCAAGTTAGCCATGCGGAATCTCGAAAGCATGGTGTCTAAATTGGAAAGAGTTTGCTCAAATGTTGGACCAAAGACGATTACGTCATCAATGTAACACAGACAGATTTCCCATTGCAGGGTAGTTAACACCTGCTCAATGAGATGCTCGAATGTTCCAGGAGCATTGCACAAGCCATAGGGCATCTTGTGGAACTGAAAAAGACCGTCTCGGCATACGAATGCGGTCTTCTCCATGTCAGCCTCATCCATGGCTACCTGCCAGTACCCACTAGCTAAACCAAGGGTACAAAACCACTTGGCTCCGGACAAGGAATCTAAGTCCTGATCTATCCGAGGTAATGGATAAACATCCTTGATCATTAAGGCGGCAGTAGTCTATACAAAACCACAAAGATCCATCCTTTTTGCCTGCTAGTACAATGGGACTGGCCCAGGGGGATGCTGATGGCTCAATTATTCTGGTCCGCAACATGTCCTCTACCTGTTGGTGTGCCTCCACATCCTTATGAATCAGGAGATGTCTAACGGGTTGACGTATGGGTCAGTTGTTTCCGGTGTCGATGAAGTGTCGTACTAGATGATTCCGGTCCAAGGGGATTCCGTTGGCCGTGTATGTCTTGTTCCTGTTGTTTACAATGCATGATGGCTTCACTGGCACTGAGGAAATCAGAACCAAGCAGGGCATTGTTTTGGATGGAGGCGATAACAACTCGCTGTATGAATTGCATCTCCTCTGTTTGTACTACGAGGTTTACCACGCCAGCCACGGGTACATCTGCTCCCGTAGCTGTTTGTAAAAAGATGTTTGTAGGCCTAAGAGGTGGCTTCTTATGAGGTGGGATGCTTTCATATAAGCGCTTATTAAAGACGGTGATGGAATCTCCAGTGTCCACGGTGGCACTGGTGGAAATTCCACTAAACAGACAGGCACACTTGTATATCACTTTGCGGTGAGCCTGCCGAAGAGTCTCCAATGATACCATTTGAGGCAGTGATGGTGGGGCGGCATCAGTCTGTATATAGTCGACTTGTTTCTGGATAGCTTCCATGAGTGCAGGGGATGGCTGAGTATGGAAACGGCCAACATATTGTCGCTGCTGCTGTGATTGCTTGGGCAACGACGGGGTCGGGGATAGCTATGGTGGTGGCATTGTTGCTGATTCTGTGTACGCTGTGTTGGTGTATACTACAGTGCGGGTAGGATTCTCATGTTCTCGGATAAGGGCTAACTGTGATCCACTTTTTACACTGCAGAAGATGGCAGGGATGTTTCTTTTCTTTGTATGATGTTTCTTCTTGCGGATCCATGATGTTGAACGGGTGCGTTCCTTGGAATCACTGCTGATGGTGCATGTTGGTGATGGGACTGTAAGAGGCTGTGAGTTGCAAACCACCAAAGGACACCGGGTGTCAAGTGCCTTGGTGGTGGGGCGTGGTGCTTGCAAAAACGTTGTTTCAGTGGAGGTGCTCCAACCTACCACTGCCATTTTACATAGGAAAGAAGGTTGTGTAGATGCAGAAAGTGTTGGGTCACATTTTCCGCAAGAGGAAGATGGCAGTGCTGCAGATGCAGTGTGCATCGTAGGCACCATCATAGAAGAAGCCGGGTGCGGGTAAGTGTATGTGATGTTCTAGGAATATGTTGACGAGTAGGTGTGGCTGCCTGACATAGTCATTCAGAGGCCGCAGTTGAGCCGGGTTGTAGGGACGGGCACCGAAGCGACTCTGTAATCGGTGCCAGTGCTAGTTTGACGGATTCTCTTGCTGTGGGGTTCATTGGTCAGCGCTTGGGGTTGTAGATGGAGGCCGGTTTGGGCATCGTTCCCTCCAATGAACTAGCTGACCACCTCCAAAGCACGTGTTTGGTGACGGTGCTGATGCTGTGGTTGATTGCAGTCTAGTGGTGGAGTGTGTTGTGACTGTGGTGCTGAGTGTAGTCACGAGATTGGTGAGTGCTGAGATCTGTTTAGTTATCTCTTCTAATCTTTCGTGCATTTTTTTGTTTATTGCTATTGTTGTGCTGGTTGCCCCATCCTTGGGCGTTGTTGTGGCCCCCGCAATGGGATTGGCCATGCCCTCTCCCTCTAGACATGTGATTATGACCAGGTTTTCTGATTGTGCATGTGGTTCATTGTTGGTGGTGTTTGCGGATGTAGGATTTGACTCAGTTGTAGTTGCGACATTAACATCATTTACCTTATTATTTGGATGTATTTGGTGGCGATTATTTTTCTCCCACTCCAAGAAGTTTTCGATTCCAACCACGATAGCCATGAGTTGTTGTAGGCTGCCGTGCTCCGTGAGAAACAATTTTTCTTTTAGGGCGGCCTCTCTGCTCAACGCGTCTATGAAAGTGTCGGAATGTAGATGTGTTATGCCTTCGATATTTGTGCTGGGGTATGCATGGGTAACAAGACGACGGATGTGACTCGCTAACTCCGGCAATGTTTCCTCCGAGCATTGACATAGATTTTTCAGTTGAAGCCGACTTGTTTCTCCGAGGGCTGTATCATTGAATCTTTCTGACAATGCGTTCTCCAGTTCTGTGTAGGATGGTGTGTAGCCTGTGCCTAAGTCTGCCAGAACTTGTAACACTTTTCTGGACAACTTTGTAGCTAAATACTCTCCCAACTGTTGATTACTCCACCGGTTTGTTCCACTTATGATTTCGAATTGCACTTTATAATTAACCCAATCAGTCTCCCTGCTAAATTGGGTGGATGGGTGGGAGACTGATCCGGCCATGTCCTTGTGGAGAAGTAATTGGGGTGAAACCCAGTGGTGGTGCTGGCGAAACTGCTGAGAATGCGGATGTTGGTCAGCGTGTAGGTGGTGGTGGTGCTCGTCGATGTCTCTGACGATGCTGACGAGTTCGTGAAGGCGATTCTCATTGATGATGTGTTGCACGGTACATTGGTTCTGCCAAATACCACCCTGATGCAGGTCCATAGACAGGTGTAGGTCTATAGACTGGTGGAAGCATGTTGTGTAGACGACGCAGACGTTCTTGATGCTGTGAGATGTATTCCTCATATGAAGGCAGTGCAGGTGATTGGCGCAGATGATGTGTGTGGTGTGTACGTTGTCTGATGTATTGCTGGAATGGTGTGGCAATATCCTCTGGTTCATAACATGGTCATGATTAATAATAAGGAGATGATGTTCGAACAGGAGGTGATACAGAATATGGTACATGAGCATCCGGCCACTGATCACCCATTGGTGACATAGGTATACATAATGGTCATGAAGGTTGTGGCTGCCCCCATAGGGATCTTTGACGCAGTCATCTGCGATCCAGCGTAGATGGTGGTAGCCTATCGTGGAGATCCGATAAGGTGATGTATTGAGTTCCTACCTGTGAGGCATCGCAGAATGTCCCCTCACTGATCGGTGAGAACTCGTGTTGTGGCGGTGCTGGTCGTTCTGCACCATTGAGATTTGTGACACTGTCAGTGAGCATGCAAGCAGTACGGCCATCATATGATGCTACCTCTAAATCGAGGGGATTCTGACTGTCTGATGAAGGAGACTGAAAATTGTGGTTGTTGAGTGTATGCGTGGGTTCGCTTCTCATTCGAGCCCCACATCAGGCACCACTTGTAGCCCGTGGGGGTACGGGCTGGTCCGCCGATAGATATCCGCCCATCGCACTGCAAGTGCACGATGACTGGGATGGCTGGTTAGCTGCAGATCTCGGGGATGCGGATCCCATATGACGTCTCTCCACAGTGTACAAAGACCGACTGCTAGAGCCAGTTGCCGCCGAGATTGAACCACACAGTGTCATCCCAATTATTTTTGTCACTGGTGTGTCTATCCATACTAATTTAGAGAATGGAACAATTAGAATAATATTCTAGAAATATAACTAAGTACTATACAAACAAGACACTCGTTTGACAGTAGCTGAGCATACGATAATACACAATATAGAGCCAGCTGGTGTTCTTTGCATGTGGTGTCGCCAGAGGTACCATACAAATCCTTGAATCTGCAGAGGTATTCCCGCAAGAGAAGCATCCATAACGGGAGATCACTGAGTAACTTAATATAAGTCAATATACCCTAACACACACAGAGAGAACAATGATGCTGCAAGAGGAAAGTGCCTAGCATGGGCCTCTGTCACCGAATGTTTCATGATGGTGTGAGAGGAAGGTGCCTCGCGTGGACCTCCATCACAGGAATTCTCACTGTGGCGAGAGGCAAGTGCCTCATGCGGGCCTCCGTCACAGGAAAATGCCTTCGACGTCGAAGCGGAGGAAAAGAGCTGGCAAAAAGGGCCACTCTTTTGTTCAACAGAAAAATGCTAAGTTCACGATCCTAGTGAAACCATAATTAACTTGGCCGCAAGTGGCAGGGATTCCTATCTATCATTAGATACAGCTGTCCAATGGGCGTTGACGCTTAGCTTCCCGTAGGTCACTTTGAAAGAGAATCTACCTCCATGGACAGTATGCGTACATGTTACATCGCAACGCATCCGAATTTGATGAAAATCCAGCTACCTTGCTCTGCAACCACATAAAACATCACCTGGACAATGGCTACAGTTCACATAAGCAAGTTTGATAACTAACATATCATTAAGGCGGGGATAGAGAGGCGAATATCCATCGCGAGCGTCCTTCCCATGAGGGCGTGGCGGATTCCAAGATCCTTCCCAGACACTCCAACAAGTTGGATGGAGATGCGCGTCGCATCCATCACCGATTCCTATAGATCTAACTTTTGACCTGTTATTAGGATTAAGTTCCAATGCGCCCAGATATGCACTGTGGGCTGGTAAATAAACTATCAAACTCACATTTATAACTATATGTTTTCGCAGAGCTTTCCTTCATTGGCGGGATTATCTAGATAACAAGTATCTGAGGGTATGGGGGAGATGTATGTAAATCAGCACTTTAACCATCACCGCTCGGAAACCTCTGATAGTTTCCCAGGGTCAGATCCGATCAACGTGCTGATGGGACGTCCAAACAATTAAGAGACATGCGGCTGGTGGGTCGTGGAAAGAGACAATAACTTGATATATGTGAGGCCCTATAGGTATTTGGCCAATTTTACACAACCTTGCCGGAGTGCGGGGCTACATTATTGCAACAACAGGAAAAGAGGCATACACTATATGTCTCCTAACGAAGAGATTGTCCCTAACCACTTTAACCTATCCTATCGAGCTAAATAGTAAGGTTTAGTCGGTAGCATGCTGGGCTCAAGTAATCAGAGTATGGACAGCGACCTCAGTGTAAAAGTGATGATGGCGGGAAAAAGTGATGTGGATATAATGTCGCTGTTTAGTATTTCCTAGAGTACTGCGGTCTAGGTTTTCTATAATTAAACAAAACATATCAACAGAGTGGCTACCTGCCATATATATAATTAACCAATGCAATGAACAATGACAATTTACATAAGAATTAATGAGGTAGTAAGTATCAGGTTGAAAGACCTAAACGGTGCGGTTAGTTAAAGCACCTACAGTAAATAAGGATAATATGAACAGTAATAAAGAAATTATAACTTGCGGTCTTAGGACCGGGAAGGTACCTATTAGTCATCAGTACTATATACAGAAATAAATAATAATTAAATGTATACTATGTATAGCTAGTTGAGTATCTAATAGTCACTTGCACGAAACAGGCTACTATGTTACTGAAATTGAGTCGCTAACATATTCATAGCGTGAGTTGACACGTTCTCTGAGGCTGGACGAGTTTCCGCATGCAGATCTCCACAGGAAGGGACCCACATGCTGGCTCCAGGTTAGATACACACTCAGGACAGTGAAGCAGAGCAGTGAAGTAACATCTATTAGATAGTCTCTGTAACTAAATCACAATTTATGTGGAAGTGAGAAAGTTTTCTGTCTGGCGACGGAAGTAGTAAAGTTAAAGGTTTGCCCGTAAGTAAGGAGGGCTTATAAAATTTAAGCAGTTACATAAACTGGCACACAGTGTGGGATGCCTCGCATAGCTCTTGCGGCGCACCTAGCAAAGTTCCACCAGACTATGGCCAAAATAATTAATTTAATTAATTTTAAGTTAATTAAACACACACGACATGCAGTGCGGAATTTAGTGTCCTATTTTCAACGTGGTCAGCAGATCCGGCAAGTCGTCCACCAAGAATCACCATAGCTCTACATCATGTAGGATCACATCCTGGGCTGCAAGGGCCCTTTCCGCAGGTGCTCCCTTTAGAAAAGTTCGGAAGCGGGAACCACCACTTTAATTAATTATTTTGCTCCTGGATGGCCGTCCGAGAGCATCCAAAATTGCGCAATGCGGAAAGTCGAAGAACTGCTTTTACGTGCGGGTGAGCTGAAAGCTGCAAGGAACTGCAGTGATGTGCTGTATCTTCCGTCGGTGTCCCGGGCGACTCGTCTAGTCCACACCTCCAGTCAGTTCTCGGCAGGTCGGTCTCCACGCCGACGATGCTCCTGATCCTCGATTTTTCACCCCTTTTATACTCGCTGTGACGTCGGAGCTGGTCGCCTCAACCAATCAGCGACCGAGCGCCAGTCGATCAGCGTGCTATTATACCAGTGACGTATCGACCACGTGTACAATATCACTCTGTATTTAGCTTAATATATCCACGCGATTACGACGTTATAGCAATATTCTAAGTATAATTTAGCGGGGAGCTTCGACGATAACTCCGCCATTTCTGGGCCGATTTTAAAACGGTTTACATTTTTAGACAGCTCGTTTAATTCTTGTCCTAATCAGTACCAAGGCCAACGAGAACGGATGAATTATAAGCATTTACGAGTACCTACTCGGTATACTATTGGCACGCGCTTGCTTCCAATTCCGAGACGTGTTGTCAGGGAAGCTCTGACGCGCGCGCATGCGCACCACACGTTTTATCGGACTTAGCTGATTTTGACGAGAAACCTCTCTCATAGGGCCTATGTACGCGTACTATCCTACCAAGGGGGGGGGGGGCGTGCTTGGAGCGAATCCGAAGTGGCCGTTCTGCACCCAGCTTTGCTGGGATGGTCAGTACCCGTCCGGTCGGTCCGTGCGACATATGCACTACATTGTCGATCCACCAATTCATTCCATTTTTCATATCTTAAGATAATGAGAACTTTGCTTCCTAATTCCCATAATTTTGTTTTAATAATTTGTTGCATTCTATTTCTAAGGACTTATAGTGTACTGGTGTATAATGCACTCCTGGCTCAGTAGCAACCAGAATTCCAATAATTTCAGACAGTTGTCGAATAGACATTTGTTCCAATGACAAGTATTTTTGACATTGCTCCTTAATGTACTGAATTTTGTCTATCGGCAAGTAGACTGTCATACTTGTGGAAACTAGGATACATCCCATAAATCTTATTAACCTTGTTGGCTCCAAGACAGACTTTTCAGGGTGAATTGTGAACCCTAAGCTGTCCATCATTCGTCCAGCTAGTGAGACATGATTCTTAGTCTTCATATGGGTCTCCTTGTAGAAAGAAATCATCTATCTAACCAAGGACAGAAATTTCCTGTTTCCGCAAGCTAGATAAAACCGGTTTCAATATTTTTGTAAATATTCTGGTTGCTGATGTCAACCCATTTGCGAGACAGCAATGTTGATATTAATCTTCCCTTCCATAGAAAACGTAGATATTTCCTATAATGATGATGAACAGATGTGGAATAATATGCATCCATGAGATCTACCATTGTAAAGAAGCAATTTGGTTTGATTAACTGACTTGCACTTTTAAGTGAATCCATTTTGAAATGGTAGTGGTTAATGTCCTTGTTCAGGATTTCCAAATTCAAAATAAATCTGTAAGAATGATCTTTCTTTTCTCTGATAAAAATGTTTGATATAAATTCGTGCTTATCATGATCAGTGATCTCGATGACAGATTTTTGCACTAGTGATTTAATTTCACTATCTATAACATTCTGTTCATGGTCATTAAAGACAATGCCGCTTGGCAAACAACTTTGATATGGCAATTGAGAAAATTCAAGCTTGACACCTTTTATGTTATTAAGTAGCCACATATCTGTGATTAATTGTTTCCAATTTACCATAAAATCCTTTGTCTTGCCTGCTTGAAAATTCTCAACTGAATTGAAAAGACCAAGTTTTTCATTTCATACATCTGTAACAGAAATAGGCTTCTTTGCGCCTAATCCGACCCCCCCCCCTCTCCGTTTTTGAAATGGTTTGTTGGGTCCGTGATCCCAATTCTTCGTCCATGGCGTTCCTTCCCATTGTATGGACTTGCTTTCTCATGGTTTGACAAACTTGCGACCTCGGTTCTGATTTTTTTTCACCTGTACGAGTTGCCCTGGTATGAAGTGCCATAATTGTTTTTGTTTACGTGATACTGACGCTTCTGTAACTCTTATTTGTGTTTGCACGTCTTCTCCGAAGAGCTCATCCATGACACCATTTGAGGAATTACAGAGAGGTTGATAAACTTTAGGCAATCTGTAGCGAAGCAAGTCTTTCCTTCTTTGGTTTACATCCCGATAGGCTGAGGTTAATAGTTTCATGCTATCTCCCAGCTTAATGACGTTAGCCTTCAGGTCAATCTCTCCTCCCCACCCACCCCCACCCCGCCCCCACCCCGCCTTTCATGGCCTTGTACAAAGCATCCACGCACGAAAGCGCAGGTATCATGCCTTTAATAAGAAAGTTTTGCATTTTTTGCATTTTTATGTTCTGTGACAGAGCCGCAGGTCCAACCATCCGAAAAAATCGAGGAAATAGATCCGGCGTGACAAGTTTCTCACAATTTCTTGGCATAGCATACTTAGCTACCTTTTCCTATGCAATATTGTTGTGCAAACCTTTATTTATATTGATCGCCAACGCATCCAAGATTTTTGGACCGTACCTACCGTCCAACAAGAAAAACTCATTTAATTCTTCAATTTCAATTGAATAATCATCAATTACCGTCGCCGATTCCTCATTATCTGACTTACATAGATTCTCAAACTCGTCACCGTCACTTCCAGAATCCTCTTCCTTACTACTTGCTGAAATATCACCTCCAGATTTATCCGGAATCAGTGTAATTTTTCGATTAAAAGAATATTGATCATCCACAATAACATGGCGGTCGGTTCGTTTACGTTTTCTGCTGGAGTTAGCCACAGATTCGTACTCCACATCTTCGTATCATGTAAACTTTTCCCAAAACTAGAACGCGACGGTTTTAAAGTATTGCTTAGTTGCAACATTGATTTATTTTTCAAAGCCATTTGTTCCATTTGAAATTGTACGAACCCAGCCAAATCAAAGCTACCGATGCTGGCAGCAGCTTTACAAGTAGCAGTGGAACATGTATGTTTGCCATCTTTCAGTATCAACGATGTACGAGGTTTCTCTGTAAGTTTGTCTTCCTTAGACTCTTTCCCAACAGGTTTTTCATTAGTTTTGTCCATATTGGACAAAATCGGACCCACAACATCTTGCGCCAAAGCGCTATCCTTATCGGGTTTTACGATTTTGTCCTGCTCAAGCCATCATAGTTTTTGGATGATTTCATCATGATTTATTGGCCTGACACTTCGAATTACGGCTGTTAGCCAATGAAATTATGGTTTTACAATCTTAGTACGTGATTACACGTTATCCTGAAAAAGAAATTAGTCTTCTATCGACCTCAAGTTTGGGGATGAACATAGATTTAATATCCTCTCAACAATTTTGCGCCATTTATGTCTCAGCAAACATGGGCTAATGACGTCATCAGCTGCGCACGCATCTCATGGGATCACGTAGTAGTTACGATAGTGGAGTAAAATTAGCATATAATCAATATGCCAAGCCATCAATGTTCTGAATGTGATTCAGCTTTTCCTAGGTCAAATGACCTGTGGCGGAATAATTTCCAATTCCATATTAATGAAGATCGAGACAGTGAAGCCGAAGAAACGACGGAGATGACGCATGAAGATGGTGAGACAAGTCAGTTGGAGAGAGAGTGAAGCCGAGGAATCAACCGAGTCTGGGTGTGAAAATGAAAAAGAAGTCATAGGTAATAAGGAGCTATTCGCCATATTACAAAATATTCACCATGACTTACACGCTCCACAATCAGGTTTAGAAGATGAGGAGGCGAAGTGAACATAACCCTCAATGGTGTAGATTATGCGTCTATTTCCGTATATGCTGATGATTTAATTACAAGGTGTACTGCCATAATTCTATGGCGGAGAAGATTGCAGAACCTAACGCTCATTAAAATAATTCGTCAAGAAACTAGACTTTATCATTAAAGTAGTCTACTCAGCTTGTCGCAAGAAAGAATTTCTGATCAAGGAGGGCAATCTAGATGCGATATGAGGCGACGCACCTGAATGTCCGGAAGACGTCCTAGCTGGTGGTGTGGTGTGGAGTCGGCACACCTGAATGTCCGCAAGTTAGCTATCCTTAGTTAGCAGCAGCTTCCATTATCTTTAAATTATTCAATATATCACTGTAAATTGTTCAAACGTATCCCATTTTGCCGAGCCCTACGCGAAGCTAAGGATGGGTCGATATAGCGATCCAAATGTGCAGCTTCAAGTGTGTGGCATCAGGCGTGAAACAAGAACTACATAAATAATAAACCTTACTTAAATTGCTCTATGCCCTTAAATTGCGATAATGGAAATATTGAATCATCACTTTTCTTTTTTGTCTTAAAGGGTGTGATAACAGCAGCTCCTCTGGCATTCATTATTCCTGCTAGCTGTGTCCTCAAGCTTGGTACCAACCCTGTCGTTTCCGTGGCCAACATAGGGCCAATACTTACAATCGTGTTTGGTGTCGCTGTAGCAGTAGCGGGCCTGGTAATGGCATGCATCGAAATGGTGGCTGGCATTAGCTGTAGTCACGGAGTGGAGATGATTTACTGTACAGTGGAAGATATCAACAACAGCTCCATACTGGACACGATGACCACAACAGCTCTATACTGGAGACGATGACCACAACAGCTTCATACTGGACACGATACACGATGACCACAACAGCTCCATACCGGACACGATGACAACAACAGCCCCATACTGGACACGATGACCACAACAGCTCCATAATGGACACGATGACCACAGCAGCTTCTTACTAGACACGATGACCACAACAGCTCCATACTAGACGCGATGGCCACAACAACTCCATACTGGACACGATGACCACAACAGCTCCATACTGGACGCGATGACCACAACAGCTCCATATTAGACACGATGGCCACAACAGCTCCATGCTGGACACGATGACCACAATAGCTCCATACCGGGAACGATGATCACAACAACTCCATACTGGACACGATGACCACAACATCCCCATACTGCACACGATGACCACAACAGCTCCATACTGGGTACGATGACCACACCAGCTCCATACTGAACATGATGCCCACAACAGCTCCATACTGGACACGATGACCACAGCAGCTCCATACTGGACACGATGACCACACCAGCTCCATACTAGACACGATGACCACAACAGCTCCATACTGGACACGATGACCACAACAGCTTCATACTAGACACGATGACCACAACAGCTCCATACTGGAAACGATGACCACAACAGTTCCATACTGGACATGGTGACCATAACAGCTCCATACTGGACACGATGACCACAATATCTCCATACTGGACACGATGGCCACAACAGCTCCATACTGAAGGCGATGACCACAACAGCGTCTTACTAGAGACGATGACCACAACAGCTCCATACTGGAGACGCTGACCACATGAACTCTGTTTTGGAGACAATGGCAACCAGAGCTGTTGTGATACCATGATCACAATGAGATGGCACTAACGATTCAGTCCTAACACTCTTTTATTTGTTTGAATGTATCAGTTTTATTTTATATATCATCTCATTCTTGAAAAAAGGAGTGTACACAAGGATTCGTTCGGGTGATAGACTGTACTGATGTTCAGAGTGTGATAAATTGGCAATGAACAATCAAAGAACCTTGCTGTGTTTTTACATGTCTACTACTTTCAAAGATTTGATATGTTATCTCTCAATGGCTGCACCCACCTCCCTTCCACCAATCTAAAAAAGAATCAGCATATATACGCTTCAATAAATGGTTTAATTAGCAATACTGAATCAATGTGTAATTTATCCTGCAACCGGCAACTGATGTGATGTGTCAGTGGCTTCAAAATTTGCACTATTGGTGATGAAGAACCACGTGACGTGGGACAATTAATTATTAAGCATTAAATGTATTTTAGAAATAGCATACAATCAAAGATGGGCACTGACCACATTGGCTAAGTCGCTTCGTTTGAACAGCCTGATTGATAATCTTATTCGAATGGATCAAATTAGCATTTAGCAGCCGCCAAAACCTATATATCGGCGTTTTCTTTATCAAAATCCAACAACTAATAGGCGCTCAATTTTGATTGTTCAATGGCGTACATGAAACGTAAATGACGGTTAGTATCTAATAATATTTCCAAAATGTTTAGCCTGATCCCCTCAGCAGTTCTGGAGGAGAAGTTATTGTCTTGCCTAAGTGGTAAAAATTGAAACACTATTCTAATCGCCATGGACAGAGTCCGTATTAGTAGTTTCGGTTAGTGCATTATTAAAATCAGTTTTTCTTAACAATGGCTCATTGGTTCTCAACGACACTGTACAGATGTGTTTTAATGATACTGTACAGGTGTGTTCTCAATGATACTGTACAGATGTGTTTTCAATGATACTGCACAAACGTGTTCTTAATGATACTGTACAGATGTGTTCTCAAAGATATTGTACAGATGTGTTCTCAATGATACTGTACAGACGTGTTCTCAATGATACTGTACATCCGTGTTCTCAATGATACTGTACAGATGTGTTTTAATGATACTGTACAGACATGTTCTCAATGATACTGTACAGACGTGTTCTCAATGATATTGTACAGATGTGTTCTCAATGATACTGCACAGATGTGTTATCAATGATACTGTACAGACGTGTTCTCATTGATACTGTACAGATGTGTTCTCAATGATACTGCACGGACAGGTTCTTAATGATACTGTACAGATGTGTTCTCAATGATACTGTACAGGTGTGTTCTCAATGATGTGTACAGACGTGTTCTCAATGATAATGTACAGCCGTGTTCTCAATGATACTCTACATATGTGTTTTAATGATACTGTACAGATATGATCTCAATGATACTGTACATACGTGTTCTCAATGATACTGTACAGATGTGTTCTCAATGATACTGTACATATGTGTTATCAATGATACTGTACAGACGTGTTCTCATTGACACTGTACAGATGTGTTCTCAATGATACTGTACAGACGTGTTCTCAATGATGCTGTACAAACGTGTTCTTAATGATACTGTACAGACGTGTTCTCAATGATACTGTACAGACGTGTTCTGAATGATAATGTACAGATGTGTTCTGAATGATACTGTACAGATATGTTCTCAATGATAATCTACAGATGTGTTCTCAATGATAATGTACAGATGTGTTCTCAATGATACTGTACAGATGTGTTCTCAATGATACTGTACAGACGTGTTCTCAATGATAATGTACAGATGTGTTCTCAATGGTACTGTACATATGTATTCTGAATGACACTGTACAGGTGTTCTCAATGATACTGTACATATATGTTCTCAATGATACTGTACAGACGTGTTCTCAGTGATATTGGGCAGACGCGTCCTCAATGATACTGTACAGACGTGTTCTCAATGCTTATGTACAGGCGTGTTCTCAATGATACTGTACAGATGTGTTCTCAAAGATATTGTACAGATGTGTTCTCAATGATACTGTACAGACGTGTTCTCAATGATACTGTACATCCGTGTTCTCAATGATACTGTACAGATGTGTTTTAATGATACTGTACAGACATGTTCTCAATGATACTGTACAGACGTGTTCTCAATGATATTGTACAGATGTGTTCTCAATGATACTGCACAGATGTGTTATCAATGATACTGTACAGACGTGTTCTCATTGATACTGTACAGATGTGTTCTCAATGATACTGCACGGACAGGTTCTTAATGATACTGTACAGATGTGTTCTCAATGATACTGTACAGGTGTGTTCTCAATGATGTGTACAGACGTGTTCTCAATGATAATGTACAGCCGTGTTCTCAATGATACTCTACATATGTGTTTTAATGATACTGTACAGATATGATCTCAATGATACTGTACATACGTGTTCTCAATGATACTGTACAGATGTGTTCTCAATGATACTGTACATATGTGTTATCAATGATACTGTACAGACGTGTTCTCATTGACACTGTACAGATGTGTTCTCAATGATACTGTACAGACGTGTTCTCAATGATGCTGTACAAACGTGTTCTTAATGATACTGTACAGACGTGTTCTCAATGATACTGTACAGACGTGTTCTGAATGATAATGTACAGATGTGTTCTGAATGATACTGTACAGATATGTTCTCAATGATAATCTACAGATGTGTTCTCAATGATAATGTACAGATGTGTTCTCAATGATACTGTACAGATGTGTTCTCAATGATACTGTACAGACGTGTTCTCAATGATAATGTACAGATGTGTTCTCAATGGTACTGTACATATGTATTCTGAATGACACTGTACAGGTGTTCTCAATGATACTGTACATATATGTTCTCAATGATACTGTACAGACGTGTTCTCAGTGATATTGGGCAGACGCGTCCTCAATGATACTGTACAGACGTGTTCTCAATGCTTATGTACAGGCGTGTTCTCAATGATACTGTACAGATGTGTTCTCAATGAAACTGTACAGATGTGTTCTCAATGATACTTCGCAATGATACTGTACAGATGTGTTCTAAAAAATACTGTACTGACGTGATATGAATGATACTGTACAGATGAACACATGGTGTTAACTGTGGTTAATAAGTTGTCTCATGATTTTATGAATAAAAATTCCGAATGGAAGTTCTGGAGCTTACGACCATAGGGTCCTTACAGCCAAATTTGTTTTAAAGCAAAAGTTGTCGTCGCCACGGCATAAGCTCACTTCAGGCCATGTGAGCTAATAATAGATCATTGAACAGTCCTCAATCAGCAGATTTAGTGAGCATTTTAATAAATATCAATTTAACTCTAGGACAGGAAACATAGCTTAAAACTAATGTAGCGCTAGATACATAGATTAAAGCCGACCCAGCGCTAGATACATAGCTTAATGCTGACCCAGTGCTAGATACACAGCTTAATATCGACCCAGTGCTATATATAGCATAAAGGCGACCCAGCACTAGATACACAGCTTAAAGATGACTCAGCGCTAGGCCAGGGAACATAACTTAACGCTGACCCGGTGCAAGGCCAGGGCATATAACTTAAAGACATCTCAGCGCTAGGCTAGGGAACATAGCTTAACGTCGATACATTATTAGGCCAGGGAACATAGCTTAACGTCGATACATTATTAGGCCAGGGAACATAGCTTAACGTCGATACATTATTAGGCCAGGGAACATAGCCTAACGCCGATCCAGTGCTAGGCCAGGGAACATAGCCTAACGGCGATCCAGTGCTAGGCCAGGGAACATAGCCTAACGCCGATCCAGTGCTAGGCCAGGGAACATAGCTTAACGTCGATACATTATTAGGCCAGGGAACATAGCTTAACGTCGATACATTATTAGGCCAGAGTACATAGCTTAACGTCGATACATTATTAGGCCAGGGTACATAGCTTAACGTCAATACATTATTAGGCCAGGGTACATAGCTTAACGTCGATACATTATTAGGCTAGGGAACATAGCTTAACGTCGATACATTATTAGGCCAGGGAACATAGCTTAACGTCGATACATTATTAGGCCAGGGTACATAGCTTAACGTCGATACATTATTAGGCCAGGGAACATAGCTTAACGTCGATACATTATTAGGCCAGGGAACATAGCTTAACGTCGATACATTATTAGGCCAGGGTACATAACTTAATGTCGATACATTATTAGGCCAGGGAACATAGCTTAATGTCGATACATTATTAGGCCAGGGAACATAGCTTAATGTCGATACATTATTAGGCCAGGGAACATAGCTTAATGTCGATACATTATTAGGCCAGGGAACATAGCTTAATGTCGATACATTATTAGGCCAGGGAACATAGCTTAATGTCGATACATTATTAGGCCAGGGAACATAGCTTAATGTCGATACATTATTAGGCCAGGGAACATAGCTTAATGTCGATACATTATTAGGCCAGGGAACATAGCTTAATGTCGATACATTATTAGGCCAGGGAACATAGCTTAATGTCGATACATTATTAGGCCAGGGTACATAGCTTAATGTCGATACATTATTAGGCCAGGGTACATAGCTTAATGTCGATACATTATTAGGCCAGGGAACATAGCTTAATGTCGATACATTATTAGGCCAGGGAACATAGCTTAATGTCGATACATTATTAGGCCAGGGAACATAGCTTAATGTCGATACATTATTAGGCCAGGGAACATAGCTTAATGTCGATACATTATTAGGCCAGGGAACATAGCTTAATGTCGATACATTATTAGGCCAGGGAACATAGCTTAATGTCGATACATTATTAGGCCAGGGTACATAGCTTAATGTCGATACATTATTAGGCCAGGGAACATAGCTTAATGTCGATACATTATTAGGCCAGGGAACATAGCTTAATGTCGATACATTATTAGGCCAGGGAACATAGCTTAATGTCGATACATTATTAGGCCAGGGAACATAGCTTAATGTCGATACATTATTAGGCCAGGGAACATAGCTTAATGTCGATACATTATTAGGCCAGGGAACATAGCTTAATGTCGATACATTATTAGGCCAGGGAACATAGCTTAATGTCGATACATTATTAGGCCAGGGTACATAGCTTAATGTCGATACATTATTAGGCTAGGGAACATAGCTTAATGTCGATACATTATTAGGCCAGGGTACATAGCTTAATGTCGATACATTATTAGGCTAGGGAACATAGCTTAATGTCGATACATTATTAGGCCAGGGTACATAGCTTAACGTCGATACATTATTAGGCCAGGGAACATAGCTTAATGTCGATACATTATTAGGCCAGGGAACATAGCTTAATGTCGATACATTATTAGGCCAGGGAACATAGCTTAATGTCGATACATTATTAGGCCAGGGTACATAGCTTAATGTCGATACATTATTAGGCCAGGGAACATAGCTTAATGTCGATACATTATTAGGCCAGGGAACATAGCTTAACGTCGATACATTATTAGGCTAGGGAACATAGCTTAATGTCGATACATTATTAGGCCAGGGAACATAGCTTAATGTCGATACATTATTAGGCCAGGGAACATAGCTTAATGTCGATACATTATTAGGCCAGGGAACATAGCTTAATGTCGATACATTATTAGGCCAGGGTACATAGCTTAATGTCGATACATTATTAGGCTAGGGAACATAGCCTAACGTCGATACATTATTAGGCCAGGGAACATAGCCTAACGTCGATACATTATTAGGCCAGGGAACATAGCCTAACGTCGATACATTATTAGGCCAGGGAACATAGCTTAACGTCGATACATTATTAGGCCAGGGTACATAGCTTAACGTCGATACATTATTAGGCCAGGGAACATAGCTTAATGTCGATACATTATTAGGCCAGGGAACATAGCTTAACGTCGATACATTATTAGGCCAGGGTACATAGCTTAATGTCGATACATTATTAGGCCAGGGTACATAGCTTAATGTCGATACATTATTAGGCCAGGGTACATAGCTTAACGTCGATACATTATTAGGCCAGGGAACATAGCTTAATGTCGATACATTATTAGGCCAGGGTACATAGCTTAACGTCGATACATTATTAGGCCAGGGTACATAGCTTAACGTCGATACATTATTAGGCCAGGGTACATAGCTTAATGTCGATACATTATTAGGCCAGGGTACATAGCTTAATGTCGATACATTATTAGGCCAGGGAACATAGCCTAACGTCGATACATTATTAGGCCAGGGAACATAGCCTAACGTCGATACATTATTAGGCCAGGGAACATAGCTTAACGTCGATACATTATTAGGCCAGGGTACATAGCTTAACGTCGATACATTATTAGGCCAGGGTACATAGCTTAACGTCGATACATTATTAGGCCAGGGAACATAGCTTAATGTCGATACATTATTAGGCCAGGGAACATAGCTTAACGTCGATACATTATTAGGCCAGGGTACATAGCTTAATGTCGATACATTATTAGGCCAGGGTACATAGCTTAATGTCGATACATTATTAGGCCAGGGTACATAGCTTAACGTCGATACATTATTAGGCCAGGGAACATAGCTTAATGTCGATACATTATTAGGCCAGGGTACATAGCTTAACGTCGATACATTATTAGGCCAGGGTACATAGCTTAATGTCGATACATTATTAGGCCAGGGAACATAGCTTAATGTCGATACATTATTAGGCCAGGGAACATAGCTTAATGTCGATACATTATTAGGCCAGGGAACATAGCTTAATGTCGATACATTATTAGGCCAGGGTACATAGCTTAATGTCGATACATTATTAGGCCAGGGTACATAGCTTAATGTCGATACATTATTAGGCCAGGGAACATAGCTTAACGTCGATACATTATTAGGCCAGGGTACATAGCTTAATGTCGATACATTATTAGGCCAGGGTACATAGCTTAACGTCGATACAGTATTAGGCCAGGGAACATAGCTTAATGTCGATACATTATTAGGCCAGGGTACATAGCTTAATGTCGATACATTATTAGGCCAGGGTACATAGCTTAATGTCGATACATTATTAGGCCAGGGAACATAACTTAATGTCGATACATTATTAGGCCAGGGAACATAGCTTAATGTCGATACATTATTAGGCCAGGGAACATAGCTTAATGTCGATACATTATTAGGCCAGGGAACATAGCTTAATGTCGATACATTATTAGGCCAGGGAACATAGCTTAATGTCGATACATTATTAGGCCAGGGAACATAGCTTAACGTCGATACATTATTAGGCCAGGGAACATAGCTTAACGTCGATACATTATTAGGCCAGGGAACATAGCTTAATGTCGATACATTATTAGGCCAGGGAACATAGCTTAATGTCGATACATTATTAGGCCAGGGAACATAGCTTAATGTCGATACATTATTAGGCCAGGGTACATAGCTTAATGTCGATACATTATTAGGCCAGGGTACATAGCTTAATGTCGATACATTATTAGGCCAGGGTACATAGCTTAATGTCGATACATTATTAGGCCAGGGTACATAGCTTAATGTCGATACATTATTAGGCCAGGGTACATAGCTTAACGTCGATACATTATTAGGCCAGGGTACATAGCTTAACGTCGATACATTATTAGGCCAGGGTACATAGCTTAACGTCGATACATTATTAGGCCAGGGAACATAGCTTAATGTCGATACATTATTAGGCCAGGGAACATAGCTTAATGTCGATACATTATTAGGCCAGGGAACATAGCTTAATGTCGATACATTATTAGGCCAGGGTACATAGCTTAATGTCGATACATTATTAGGCCAGGGAACATAGCTTAATGTCGATACATTATTAGGCCAGGGTACATAGCTTAATGTCGATACATTATTAGGCCAGGGTACATAGCTTAATGTCGATACATTATTAGGCCAGGGAACATAGCTTAATGTCGATACATTATTAGGCCAGGGAACATAGCTTAATGTCGATACATTATTAGGCCAGGGTACATAGCTTAATGTCGATACATTATTAGGCCAGGGAACATAGCTTAATGTCGATACATTATTAGGCCAGGGTACATAGCTTAATGTCGATACATTATTAGGCCAGGGTACATAACTTAATGTCGATACATTATTAGGCCAGGGAACATAGCTTAATGTCGATACATTATTAGGCCAGGGAACATAGCTTAATGTCGATACATTATTAGGCCAGGGAACATAGCTTAATGTCGATACATTATTAGGCCAGGGAACATAGCTTAATGTCGATACATTATTAGGCCAGGGTACATAGCTTAACGTCGATACATTATTAGGCCAGGGAACATAGCTTAATGTCGATACATTATTAGGCCAGGGTACATAGCTTAATGTCGATACATTATTAGGCCAGGGAACATAGCTTAATGTCGATACATTATTAGGCCAGGGAACATAGCTTAACGTCGATACATTATTAGGCCCGGGTACATAGCTTAATGTCGATACATTATTAGGCCAGGGTACATAGCTTAATGTCGATACATTATTAGGCCAGGGAACATAGCTTAACGTCGATACATTATTAGGCCAGGGTACATAGCTTAATGTCGATACATTATTAGGCCAGGGTACATAGCTTAACGTCGATACAGTATTAGGCCAGGGAACATAGCTTAATGTCGATACATTATTAGGCCAGGGTACATAGCTTAATGTCGATACATTATTAGGCCAGGGTACATAGCTTAATGTCGATACATTATTAGGCCAGGGAACATAACTTAATGTCGATACATTATTAGGCCAGGGAACATAGCTTAATGTCGATACATTATTAGGCCAGGGTACATAGCTTAATGTCGATACATTATTAGGCCAGGGTACATAGCTTAATGTCGATACATTATTAGGCCAGGGAACATAGCTTAACGTCGATACATTATTAGGCCAGGGAACATAGCTTAACGTCGATACATTATTAGGCCAGGGTACATAGCTTAATGTCGATACATTATTAGGCCAGGGTACATAGCTTAATGTCGATACATTATTAGGCCAGGGTACATAGCTTAATGTCGATACATTATTAGGCCAGGGTACATAGCTTAACGTCGATACATTATTAGGCCAGGGTACATAGCTTAACGTCGATACATTATTAGGCCAGGGAACATAGCTTAATGTCGATACATTATTAGGCCAGGGTACATAGCTTAATGTCGATACATTATTAGGCCAGGGTACATAGCTTAACGTCGATACATTATTAGGCCAGGGTACATAGCTTAACGTCGATACATTATTAGGCCAGGGAACATAGCTTAATGTCGATACATTATTAGGCCAGGGAACATAGCTTAATGTCGATACATTATTAGGCCAGGGAACATAGCTTAATGTCGATACATTATTAGGCCAGGGTACATAGCTTAATGTCGATACATTATTAGGCCAGGGAACATAGCTTAATGTCGATACATTATTAGGCCAGGGTACATAGCTTAATGTCGATACATTATTAGGCCAGGGTACATAGCTTAATGTCGATACATTATTAGGCCAGGGAACATAGCTTAATGTCGATACATTATTAGGCCAGGGAACATAGCTTAATGTCGATACATTATTAGGCCAGGGTACATAGCTTAATGTCGATACATTATTAGGCCAGGGAACATAGCTTAATGTCGATACATTATTAGGCCAGGGTACATAGCTTAATGTCGATACATTATTAGGCCAGGGTACATAACTTAATGTCGATACATTATTAGGCCAGGGAACATAGCTTAATGTCGATACATTATTAGGCCAGGGAACATAGCTTAATGTCGATACATTATTAGGCCAGGGAACATAGCTTAATGTCGATACATTATTAGGCCAGGGAACATAGCTTAATGTCGATACATTATTAGGCCAGGGTACATAGCTTAACGTCGATACATTATTAGGCCAGGGAACATAGCTTAATGTCGATACATTATTAGGCCAGGGTACATAGCTTAATGTCGATACATTATTAGGCCAGGGAACATAGCTTAATGTCGATACATTATTAGGCCAGGGAACATAGCTTAACGTCGATACATTATTAGGCCCGGGTACATAGCTTAATGTCGATACATTATTAGGCCAGGGTACATAGCTTAATGTCGATACATTATTAGGCCAGGGAACATAGCTTAACGTCGATACATTATTAGGCCAGGGTACATAGCTTAATGTCGATACATTATTAGGCCAGGGTACATAGCTTAACGTCGATACAGTATTAGGCCAGGGAACATAGCTTAATGTCGATACATTATTAGGCCAGGGTACATAGCTTAATGTCGATACATTATTAGGCCAGGGTACATAGCTTAATGTCGATACATTATTAGGCCAGGGAACATAACTTAATGTCGATACATTATTAGGCCAGGGAACATAGCTTAATGTCGATACATTATTAGGCCAGGGTACATAGCTTAATGTCGATACATTATTAGGCCAGGGTACATAGCTTAATGTCGATACATTATTAGGCCAGGGAACATAGCTTAACGTCGATACATTATTAGGCCAGGGAACATAGCTTAACGTCGATACATTATTAGGCCAGGGAACATAGCTTAATGTCGATACATTATTAGGCCAGGGAACATAGCTTAATGTCGATACATTATTAGGCCAGGGAACATAGCTTAATGTCGATACATTATTAGGCCAGGGTACATAGCTTAATGTCGATACATTATTAGGCCAGGGTACATAGCTTAATGTCGATACATTATTAGGCCAGGGTACATAGCTTAATGTCGATACATTATTAGGCCAGGGTACATAGCTTAATGTCGATACATTATTAGGCCAGGGTACATAGCTTAACGTCGATACATTATTAGGCCAGGGTACATAGCTTAACGTCGATACATTATTAGGCCAGGGAACATAGCTTAATGTCGATACATTATTAGGCCAGGGAACATAGCTTAATGTCGATACATTATTAGGCCAGGGAACATAGCTTAATGTCGATACATTATTAGGCCAGGGTACATAGCTTAATGTCGATACATTATTAGGCCAGGGAACATAGCTTAATGTCGATACATTATTAGGCCAGGGTACATAGCTTAATGTCGATACATTATTAGGCCAGGGTACATAGCTTAATGTCGATACATTATTAGGCCAGGGAACATAGCTTAATGTCGATACATTATTAGGCCAGGGAACATAGCTTAATGTCGATACATTATTAGGCCAGGGTACATAGCTTAATGTCGATACATTATTAGGCCAGGGAACATAGCTTAATGTCGATACATTATTAGGCCAGGGTACATAGCTTAATGTCGATACATTATTAGGCCAGGGTACATAACTTAATGTCGATACATTATTAGGCCAGGGAACATAGCTTAATGTCGATACATTATTAGGCCAGGGAACATAGCTTAATGTCGATACATTATTAGGCCAGGGTACATAGCTTAATGTCGATACATTATTAGGCCAGGGAACATAGCTTAACGTCGATACATTATTAGGCCAGGGAACATAGCTTAATGTCGATACATTATTAGGCCAGGGAACATAGCTTAATGTCGATACATTATTAGGCCAGGGAACATAGCTTAATGTCGATACATTATTAGGCCAGGGAACATAGCTTAATGTCGATACATTATTAGGCCAGGGTACATAGCTTAATGTCGATACATTATTAGGCCAGGGTACATAGCTTAATGTCGATACATTATTAGGCCAGGGTACATAGCTTAATGTCGATACATTATTAGGCCAGGGTACATAGCTTAATGTCGATACATTATTAGGCCAGGGTACATAGCTTAATGTCGATACATTATTAGGCCAGGGTACATAGCTTAACGTCGATACATTATTAGGCCAGGGTACATAGCTTAACGTCGATACATTATTAGGCCAGGGAACATAGCTTAATGTCGATACATTATTAGGCCAGGGAACATAGCTTAATGTCGATACATTATTAGGCCAGGGAACATAGCTTAATGTCGATACATTATTAGGCCAGGGTACATAGCTTAATGTCGATACATTATTAGGCCAGGGAACATAGCTTAATGTCGATACATTATTAGGCCAGGGTACATAGCTTAATGTCGACACATTATTAGGCCAGGGTACATAACTTAATGTCGATACATTATTAGGCCAGGGAACATAGCTTAATGTCGATACATTATTAGGCCAGGGAACATAGCTTAATGTCGATACATTATTAGGCCAGGGTACATAGCTTAATGTCGATACATTATTAGGCCAGGGAACATAGCTTAATGTCGATACATTATTAGGCCAGGGTACATAGCTTAATGTCGATACATTATTAGGCCAGGGTACATAACTTAATGTCGATACATTATTAGGCCAGGGAACATAGCTTAATGTCGATACATTATTAGGCCAGGGTACATAGCTTAATGTCGATACATTATTAGGCCAGGGTACATAGCTTAATGTCGATACATTATTAGGCCAGGGAACATAGCTTAATGTCGATACATTATTAGGCCAGGGAACATAGCTTAATGTCGATACATTATTAGGCCAGGGAACATAGCTTAATGTCGATACATTATTAGGCCAGGGAACATAGCTTAATGTCGATACATTATTAGGCCAGGGAACATAGCTTAATGTCGATACATTATTAGGCCAGGGTACATAGCTTAATGTCGATACATTATTAGGCCAGGGAACATAGCTTAATGTCGATACATTATTAGGCCAGGGTACATAGCTTAATGTCGATACATTATTAGGCCAGGGTACATAGCTTAATGTCGATACATTATTAGGCCAGGGTACATAGCTTAACGTCGATACATTATTAGGCCAGGGTACATAGCTTAACGTCGATACATTATTAGGCCAGGGAACATAGCTTAATGTCGATACATTATTAGGCCAGGGAACATAGCTTAATGTCGATACATTATTAGGCCAGGGAACATAGCTTAATGTCGATACATTATTAGGCCAGGGTACATAGCTTAATGTCGATACATTATTAGGCCAGGGAACATAGCTTAATGTCGATACATTATTAGGCCAGGGTACATAGCTTAATGTCGATACATTATTAGGCCAGGGTACATAACTTAATGTCGATACATTATTAGGCCAGGGAACATAGCTTAATGTCGATACATTATTAGGCCAGGGAACATAGCTTAATGTCGATACATTATTAGGCCAGGGTACATAGCTTAATGTCGATACATTATTAGGCCAGGGAACATAGCTTAATGTCGATACATTATTAGGCCAGGGTACATAGCTTAATGTCGATACATTATTAGGCCAGGGTACATAACTTAATGTCGATACATTATTAGGCCAGGGAACATAGCTTAATGTCGATACATTATTAGGCCAGGGAACATAGCTTAATGTCGATACATTATTAGGCCAGGGTACATAGCTTAATGTCGATACATTATTAGGCCAGGGAACATAGCTTAATGTCGATACATTATTAGGCCAGGGAACATAGCTTAATGTCGATACATTATTAGGCCAGGGAACATAGCTTAATGTCGATACATTATTAGGCCAGGGAACATAGCTTAATGTCGATACATTATTAGGCCAGGGAACATAGCTTAATGTCGATACATTATTAGGCCAGGGTACATAGCTTAACGTCGATACATTATTAGGCCAGGGAACATAGCTTAATGTCGATACATTATTAGGCCAGGGTACATAGCTTAATGTCGATACATTATTAGGCCAGGGAACATAGCTTAATGTCGATACATTATTAGGCCAGGGAACATAGCTTAATGTCGATACATTATTAGGCCAGGGTACATAGCTTAATGTCGATACAATATTAGGCCAGGGAACATAGCTTAATGTCGATACATTATTAGGCCAGGGTACATAGCTTAATGTCGATACATTATTAGGCCAGGGTACATAACTTAATGTCGATACATTATTAGGCCAGGGAACATAGCTTAATGTCGATACATTATTAGGCCAGGGTACATAGCTTAATGTCGATACATTATTAGGCCAGGGTACATAGCTTAATGTCGATACATTATTAGGCCAGGGAACATAGCTTAACGTCGATACATTATTAGGCCAGGGAACATAGCTTAATGTCGATACATTATTAGGCCAGGGAACATAGCTTAATGTCGATACATTATTAGGCCAGGGAACATAGCTTAATGTCGATACATTATTAGGCCAGGGAACATAGCTTAATGTCGATACATTATTAGGCCAGGGTACATAGCTTAACGTCGATACATTATTAGGCCAGGGAACATAGCTTAATGTCGATACATTATTAGGCCAGGGTACATAGCTTAATGTCGATACATTATTAGGCCAGGGAACATAGCTTAATGTCGATACATTATTAGGCCAGGGAACATAGCTTAATGTCGATACATTATTAGGCCAGGGAACATAGCTTAACGTCGATACATTATTAGGCCAGGGTACATAGCTTAATGTCGATACATTATTAGGCCAGGGAACATAGCTTAATGTCGATACATTATTAGGCCAGGGAACATAGCTTAATGTCGATATATTATTAGGCCAGGGTACATAACTTAATGTCGATACATTATTAGGCCAGGGAACATAGCTTAATGTCGATACATTATTAGGCCAGGGAACATAGCTTAATGTCGATACATTATTAGGCCAGGGTACATAACTTAATGTCGATACATTATTAGGCCAGGGTACATAGCTTAATGTCGATACATTATTAGGCCAGGGTACATAGCTTAATGTCGATACATTATTAGGCCAGTGTACATAACTTAATGTCGATACATTATTAGGCCAGGGAACATAGCTTAATGTCGATACATTATTAGGCCAGGGTACATAGCTTAATGTCGATACATTATTAGGCCAGGGAACATAGCTTAATGTCGATACATTATTAGGCCAGGGAACATAGCTTAATGTCGATACATTATTAGGCCAGGGAACATAGCTTAATGTCGATACATTATTAGGCCAGGGAACATAGCTTAACGTCGATACATTATTAGGCCAGGGAACATAGCTTAATGTCGATACATTATTAGGCCAGGGAACATAGCTTAATGTCGATACATTATTAGGCCAGGGAACATAGCTTAATGTCGATACATTATTAGGCCAGGGAACATAGCTTAATGTCGATACATTATTAGGCCAGGGAACATAGCTTAATGTCGATACATTATTAGGCCAGGGTACATAGCTTAATGTCGATACATTATTAGGCCAGGGAACATAGCTTAATGTCGATACATTATTAGGCCAGGGAACATAGCTTAATGTCGATACATTATTAGGCCAGGGAACATAGCTTAATGTCGATACATTATTAGGCCAGGGAACATAACTTAATGTCGATACATTATTAGGCCAGGGAACATAGCTTAATGTCGAAACATTATTAGGCCAGGGAACATAGCTTAATGTCGATACATTATTAGGCCAGGGAACATAACTTAATGTCGATACATTATTAGGCCAGGGTACATAACTTAATGTCGATACATTATTAGGCCAGGGTACATAGCTTAATGTCGATACATTATTAGGCCAGGGTACATAGCTTAACGTCGATACATTATTAGGCCAGGGAACATAGCTTAACGTCGATACATTATTAGGCCAGGGAACATAGCTTAATGTCGATACATTATTAGGCCAGGGTACATAACTTAATGTCGATACATTATTAGGCCAGGGTACATAGCTTAATGTCGATACATTATTAGGCCAGAGTACATAGCTTAACGTCGATACATTATTAGGCCAGGGAACATAGCTTAATGTCGATACATTATTAGGCCAGGGAACATAGCTTAATGTCGATACATTATTAGGCCAGGGAACATAGCTTAATGTCGATACATTATTAGGCCAGAGTACATAGCTTAATGTCGATACATTATTAGGCCAGGGAACATAGCTTAATGTCGATACATTATTAGGCCAGGGTACATAGCTTAATGTCGATACATTATTAGGCCAGGGTACATAGCTTAATGTCGATGCATTATTAGGCCAGGGAACATAGCTTAATGTCGATACATTATTAGGCCAGGGTACATAGCTTAATGTCGATACATTATTAGGCCAGGGTACATAGCTTAATGTCGATACATTATTAGGCTAGGGTACATAGCTTAATGTCGATACATTATTAGGCCAGGGAACATAGCTTAATGTCGATACATTATTAGGCCAGGGTACATAACTTAATGTCGATACATTATTAGGCCAGGGAACATAGCTTAATGTCGATACATTATTAGGCCAGGGTACATAACTTAATGTCGATACATTATTAGGCCAGGGTACATAGCTTAATGTCGATACATTATTAGGCCAGGGTACATAGCTTAATGTCGATACATTATTAGGCCAGGGTACATAGCTTAATGTCGATACATTATTAGGCCAGGGTACATAGCTTAATGTCGATACATTATTAGGCCAGGGAACATAGCTTAAAGATGACCAAGTGATAGGCCAGGGCATATAGCTTAACGCTGATCCAATGCTAGGTCAGGACACATAGCTTAACGCTGATCCAATGCTAGGCCAGGACACATAGCTTAACGCTGATCCAATGCTAGGTCAGGACACATAGCTTAACGCTGATCCAATGCTAGGCCAGGACACATAGCTTAACGCTGATCCAATGCTAGGCCAGGACACATAGCTTAACGCTGATCCAATGCTAGGTCAGGACACGTAGCTTAACGCTGATCCAATGCTAGGCCAGGACACATAGCTTAACGCTGATCCAATGCTAGGCCAGGGCACGTAGCTTAACGCTGATCCAATGCTAGGCCAGGACACATAGCTTAACGCTGATCCAATGCTAGGCCAGGGCACGTAGCTTAACGCTGATCCAATGCTAGGCCAGGGCACGTAGCTTAACGCTGATCCAATGCTAGGCCAGGGCACGTAGCTTAACGCTGATCCAATGCTAGGCCAGGGCACGTAGCTTAACGCTGATCCAATGCTAGGCCAGGGCACGTAGCTTAACGCTGATCCAATGCTAGGCCAGGGCACGTAGCTTAACGCTGACCCGGTGCAAGGCCAGGGCATATAACTTAAAGACATCTCAGCGCTAGGCCAGGGCACGTAGCCTAACGCCGATCCAGTGCTAGGCTAGGGAACATAGCCTAACGCCGATCCAGTGCTAGGCTAGGGAACATAGCCTAACGCCGATCCAGTGCTAGGCCAGGGAACATAGATTAGCGCCTACCCAGTGCTAGGCCATGGCATAAAGCTGACAGATTGCTAGACATAGAAACATAGGTTAAAGCCGAGCCAGCACTAGGTACATAGCTTAAGGCCGAGCCAGCACTAGGCCAGTGCACAAAGCTAAAAGATCCAGTACTTATCAATAGAAATAAAGTGTGATACAAATATATTCTTTTCTTATTCACCGATACATTCATCATGTCAAACATAAGATACATTCAGCATGTCAAACATAAGATACATTCATCATGCCAAACATAAGATACATTCATCATGTAAAACATAAGATACATTCATCATGCCAAACATAAGATACATTCAGCATGCCAAACATAAGATACATTCAGCATGCCAAACATAAGATACATTCAGCATGCCAAACATAAGATACATTCAGCATGCCAAACATAAGATACATTCATCATGTCAAACATAAGATACATTCATCATGTCCAACATAGATACATTCAGCATGCCAAACATAAGATACATTCAGCATGCTAAACATAAGATACATTCAGCATGCCAAACATAAGATACATTCAGCATGCCAAACATAAGATATATTCAGCATGCCAAACATAAGATAAGACACTAAGCTTCATAGCTGTAGTTTATCACAAATTGTACGATACATTCTGATATATAGTATAACATATGTTCCATTAGAAACTCAAGAAATTCATTGAAATTTTATTTAATAAATGTCCATTTGCAGAAGTATCAAGCCAGTCATTCCAGTGGTGAATTAACAAAATAATCATGTGGTCTGCAATCAGAAATTTCTCAAGACCAGTGCACTGACCATTCTTTACATAAAATCGATAGAAGTAAGACTGTGCCTGCTATAAAACCATTAGTCAGCCAGCTTCTCATTTAACAAACACTAAATGTGCAAGCAGATAACAAGTCCACATGGCAGGCAGTAACTAATGCACCTCCAGTTTATCCACCATTATATGACGTCATAATCAACTACGTGACAAGTAGGATGCCGTCATAATCAATGATGTCATGAATGAAGTAATTACGTTCGCTACGAACCCATAATTGATGACGGGCTTGACGTGTTGTTGTATGAATTGTCTTTAGTATTTAATAAACATGCTGCTGAATTATTTTAAAATAATTTGTCTGTGACATGTCTGCCTAATGATGTCCCCATCTGTGACGTCTGCCTAATGATATCCTCATCTGTGACATAACAGCCTAATGATGTCCTCATCTGTAACATGTCTGCCTAATGGTGTCCTCATCTGCGACATGTCTGCCTAACGACATCCTCATCTGTGACATAACAGCCTAATGATGTCCTCATCTGTGACATGTCTGCCTAATGGTGTCCTCATCTGTGCCATGTCTGCCTAATGGTGTCCATATCAGTCATAACATGCATGTATGACCATAAGAGCACATACATACATGTACATTGCACACATTCACAGACACATATATATATCAGATACAAGCGCAGACACATGTATACATGTCAGATACAAGCACAGACACATGTATACATATCAGATGCAAGCACAGACATGTGCACAAACTGAGACATGCATAAAGAGAAGCCCAGTGTGGTAGACAGGCCATGTTGGACAAACAGGCCTGCAGTGTGGCTCATTCATTCGTGTGTGTATGTGTGCGTGTGTGCGTGCGTGCGTGCGTGTGCGTGCGTGTGTGCATAATCATGTGTGTGGTTTCTCTATAATGTAGGATCAATCCCAGTCTTTACCTGTTGATGACCTACTGATTAGTACACTTTACTCCAACTATCTCAGGGCGGGGCCACGCTAAGTAAATCTAAACTTGTCTCGATAGGACAAATTTAGGTAAAGAGATTTTTAATTAGATTCCTGTGCCAACGCGGTTTTTTCAGTGTAAAGACAGGCAGAAGGCAGGCAGGCCGACCGACCGACCGACCGACAGACAGACAGAGACATAAAGACACAGACTGACAGACAGACAGACAGAGAACTACATGATTCTTTCTGTGAATAATGCAGATTTGCTGATAAAGTATCATTCACATTGCAATATAAATCAGCTAAGATAATGCACAGTATGTCACAATAAGATAGAAAAAAGTTTCACAATAAGATAATCTACAGTATTTCACAATATTTACAAAATGCCTCTTCAAAATAAGGTGATTGCTTGAGATATTCACCACTCGTTTACTCATTCAAAAACATTTACCTGCCTGTAACAGTAGTTGTCCCAGCAACAGCAGCATTGTTAGCATTCAACTGGCTGCCGGCTGCAGACTATATATTCCATGAGATTACACTCTGGATAAGCTGCATATTTTGAAAACAATTTGACTGAAATTGTCGGTAGCTAAGCCATTAAACCTTCAGTCAAATTGTTTTTAAATTTCAATAGCAACAGTAAAGTGTATCATTCTGTTTTCAGCTTTTCACTTATAATTCTTCCAGCTTTGATGACGGCTAAGAGGCAATTATCACTATAACACATATGCTACACTGAGTGGGAGAATGGTGAATAAATGTCAAATGACTTCCTTGGATGGAATACATTACTAGTGAGAAAGCAACAACAGATCTTATCATTTGAGATCTTCAAATGATAAATAAAGTGTAAGCGCATTTAAACTAGAGTTCAGAATAACCTCACATCCACCCACTAGCAGTCAAAAGATGCATGAAGACGCTAACGTATCCACCAACTAGTAGCAAACACGCCATGTCTACGGATATGGCACCACACTGAGGTCATTCACATTAAACTACTAGGCATACAGTAACGACACCGATAGATGTAAATAGCTATAAGAACGATGACGTCTGTCAAGTTCTCACATAGCTGACATTTAATTCTAGTGGAATACTTGAAGATGTCGTCTGTCTTGTACAGAAAATGTACTTTATATGTCTGATACACTTCAGCAGAACACTTATCAGACGGATATGCAATTCTTCATAACTCGGTTAGCCACACACATGTTTTTTTAGAACGTTTGATCTCAATGACAAAGGGGTGCCTGAGAATAAGGGAGGCAGACAGCTTCGTGAAAATACAGAGTGATTGGTGAATGACTAACCAGCTAGAAACACATATAATTGGATCACCACCACATTGACCGTGGCATTTTGACCTCAAACTCCAGTGGCTTTCTCATCCCAGATTGCTTGCATGAGTGCTACTAGCTTATGCCCAGTTTCCCAGACACCGAGCTAGAAGTCAACAGCTCCCAGACACCGAGCTAGAAGTCAACAGCTCCCAGACACCAAGCCAGACGTCAACACTTCCCAGAGACCAAACCAGACTTCAACAACTCCAAGACACCCAGAGACAAAACCAGACACCAACAGCTCCAAGACACCAAGCCAGATGTCAACAACTCCCAGACACCGAGTCAGACGTCAACAGCTCCCAGAGACCAAACCAAACATCAACAGCTCACAAACACCCAGAGACAAAACAGGACATCAACAGCTCCAAGAACCAAGCCAGACGGTTACAGGTCACAGACACTGAGCCAGACGTCAACAGCTCCCAGAGACCAAACCAGACATCAACAGCTCACAAACACCCAGAGACAAAACCGGACATCTCCAAGACAACAAGCCAGACGTTAATAGTTAGCAGACACTGAGCTAGAAGTCAACAGCTCACAGACAACCGAGTTAGACACCAGCAGCTCCCAGACACCGGAGCTAGAAGTCAACATTTCCAAGACATGAAGCGAGATGTCAACAGTTCCCAGACACCGAGCTAGAAGTCAACAGCTCCCAGACACCAAGCCAGACATTTAGAGCTCCCAGACACTGAGCTAGAAGTCAATAACTACCAGACACCGAGCTAGACAACAACATCTCTCAGACACCGAGTGAGAAGTCAACAGCTCCAAGACATGAAGCGAGATGTCAACAGTTCCAAGACACCGAGCTAGAAGTCAACAGCTCCCAGACCCCAAGCCCGACATTAAGAGCTTCCAGACACTGAGCTAGAAGTCAACAGTTCCCAGACACCGAGCAAGCAGTCAACAGCTCCCAAACACAAAGCCAGCCATCAACAGCTCCCAGACACCAAGCTAGAAGTCAACAGCTCCCAGGCACCAAGCTAAACATCAACAGCTCTAAGGTTTCCCAGACATCAAGTTAGATGTCAAGAACTCTAAACATTGTGCCACTGGATTCAATGCCTTTATGGCTGATTGTACATGTCCCAGTTATATAAATAAGTGTCTATTAAAGCTTTTCATGTGAGTTCAGAATCAAGATAGTATGTGTAAATTCAACCTTTCTGACAGGACCGTCAATCTGTTGAGAAACACAGGCCCAAGGGACCTGTATCGCTCACCCAGAATTATGGGCCACTGGCACAACCGAAAAATTACCAATCAGATTTGTGTGAAGGAGGTTTAGCCAAGTAGTATTAGAATTGGCCCAGTGCTTTAATAAATAGTATTTTTATGATTTTCTCGGATATTTGCAGAAAATACATGTCCACCAAAAACGCTAAATTCTTTTTAATGTATCAACTTTTCATATACAAACTTTAATGGCATACAGACCCTAATCATATCTCCCAAATTTCGGCCCGATGCGTTCAGCGGTTCTGGAGAAGTTTTTTTCGTGAAAAATAGGTCATCCAAGATGGCCACCAAACTATTTGAAAAATCTAATTCCTTCGAACAAACTTGGTTCAGCTCTTGCCCTAGATCATGGTTCATGAAGTTTGCATTGATACCCAAGCCAAATTGGCTGATCTGCTTCCTTGGAACACACTTGGATCCCTATGCCCTAAGGATACTTCCTGCCAAATATAATTGAAATCGGTCAAGTGTTTCTTGAGAAGTCGTCTAAACGAAAAGTTGATGGACGAACGACGGACGGACGGTCACCATGGCATAAGCTCCCTTGGCCAGGTGAGCTAAAAACCAAAGATGCCAGCAGGACTATTTCTAAAATTAAACACAAATCCAAAAACAAACTTAGTCAGACTTCCCAGTGACAAACTTAGCCAGACTTCCCAGTGACAAACTTAGCCAGACTTCTCAGTGACAAACTTAGCCAGATTTCCCAGTGACAAACTTAGCCAGACTTCCCAGTGACAAAACTTATACAGACTTCCGAGTGACAAACTTAGCCAGACTTCCCAGTGACAAACTTAGCCAGACTTCCCAGTGACAAACTTAGCCAGACTTCCCAGTGACAAACTTAGGCAGACTTCCCAGTGACAAACTTAGCCAGACTTCCCGGTGACAAAACTTAGACAAACTTCCCAGTGACAAATTTAGCCAGACTTCCCAGTGACAAATTAGAGTAACAACTGTCACCATGAGATGTGTACACTAACGACTAAGTAGCAATGACTATAAGCATGAGCTGTGCACACTAAAGACTTTATGTACCAATGACTGCCATCATGAGCTGTGTACACTAAAGACTTTATGTACCAATGACTACCATCATGAGCTGTGCACACTAAAGACTTTATGTACCAATGACTATAAGCATGAGCTGTGCACACTAAAGACTTTATGTACCAATGACTGCCATCATGAGCTGTGCACACTAAAGACTATGTACCAACGACGGTCACCATGAGCTGTGCACACTGAAGACGTTATGTACCAATGACTGCCATCATGAGCGGTGCACACTAAAGATTGTATGTACCAATGACTGCCATCATGAGCTGTGCACACTAAAGACTATGTACCAACGACGGTCACCATGAGCTGTGCACACTGAAGACTTTATGTACCAATGACTGCCATCATGAGCTGTGCACACTAAAGACGTTATGTACCAATGAATGCAAGCAAGAGCTGTGCACACTAAAGACTTTATGTACCAATGACTGCCATCATGAGCTGTGCACACTAAAGACTATGTACCAATGACGGTCACCATGAGCTGTGTACACTAAAGACTTTATATACCAATGACTGTCACCATGAGCTGTGCACACTAAAGACGTTATGTACCAATGACTGTAAGCATGAGCTGTGCCCACTAAAGACTTTATGTACCAATGACTATAAGCATGAGTTGTGCACACTATAGACTATGGACCAATGACTATAAGCATGCGCTGTACACACTAAAGACTGTATGTACCAATGACTATAAGCGTGAGCTGTGTACACTAAAGACTTTATGTACCAATGACTATAAGCATGAGCTGTGCACACTAAGGACTTTATATACCAATGACTGTAATCATGAGCTGTGTACACTAAAGACTATGTACCAATGACTGCCATCATGAGCTGTGCACACTAAAGATGTATGTACTAATGACTGTCACCGTGAGCTGTGTACACTAAAGACTTTATGTATCAAGGACTGCCACCATGTGCTGTATACACTATAAACTTTATGTACCAATGACTGTCACCATGAGATGTGCACACTAAAGACTTTGTGTACCAATGACTATAAGCATGAGCTGTGTACACTAAAGTCTTTATGTACCAATGACTATAGGCATGAGCTGTGCACACTAAGGACTGTATAAACCAATGACTGTAAGCATGAGCTGTGTACACTAAAGACTATGTACCAATGACTGCCATCATGAGCTGTGCACACTAAAGATGTATGTCCTAATGACTGTCACCGTGAGCTGTGTACACTAAAGACTTTATGTATCAAGGACTGCCTCCATGTGCTGTATACACTATAAACTTTAAGTGCCAATGACTGTCACCATGAGCTGTGCACACTAAAGACTTTGTGTACCAATGACTATAAGCATGAGCTGTGTATACTAAAGACTTTATGTACCAATGACTGTAAGCATGAGATGTGTACACTAAAGACTTTATGTATCAATGACTGTAAGCATGAGATGTGTACACAAAAGACTTTATGTACCAATGACTGTAAGCATGAGATGTGTACACTAAGGACGCTTTACTTTATGTATCAATGACTGTAAGCATGAGATGTGTACACAAAAGACTTTATGTACCAATGACTGTAAGCATGAGATGTGTACACTAAGGACGCTTTACTTTATGTATCAATGACTGTAAGCATGAGATGTGTACACAAAAGACTTTATGTATCAGTGACTATAAGCATGAGATGTGTACACTAAAGACTATGTACCAATGACTGTAAGCATGAGTTGTGTACACTAAAGACGCTTTACTTTATGTACCAATGACTGGCATTCGAGGATAGAATCACAGGTGTGGAGAGATTACCATTGTTGTTAGTGTCAAACCGTCTTACCATGGCTCTACAGCTTACTCACACGCACAGCGTATGTGCAAAACAAAACAGAAATGATTAAAATGGACACCTTGTACTCAATGTTTTTAGTTGTGATTGGCAATTATTATAAGTCAGTCTCACTCAAATTTGTGACATTTCAGGCAAACTATAGCCCATAGTAGTTGTTAATGAGAAATAGACATGTTGACAAAACAGACATGTTAGAAATCTATATTCGTGATATCATTGACTGTTTTGATCTTTGCTTTATAACACAGCTAGATAGTTGTTTGTTTAATTCTTTGTAAATTTTCTGTACACATGCTAGTGTAAGTTTTGAATGCAGTAGAAATGCAGGAAGTAATTCATTAAGAACTAGTGAGAGACTTTAACTCTAATGACAGATATTACAGCCTTGATTCTGTACCAATTCAGTGGATCTGCCAGTTCAGTGGATTCTGTGTCAGTTTCGTAGATTCTGTATCAGGTTGGTGGATTATGTACCAGTTCAGCGGATTCTGTGTCAGTTCAGTGGATTATGTGTAAGTTTCATGCATTCGGTTATTGATCCACTCTGCCAAAAGCAACTTCAGTGGTCATCACAAATAAATATATGTTGAGAATTTACTACTACATTCACTGGCTCAATAATCGAGCCAGTCATTCAAGTGGTAAATTATTTAAAATAATCTCTTGGGCTGCAATTGGACATCGCTAATAAAGAATTTTAATTTTCTTGACCAATATTGACCATTAAAGGATTAACAATAAACATTACAGTGACTTTAGGAGATGAGTGCTGTATCATTGACCTTGCTTAACCTCACCTCACTTGACCAGTATGTCTGCGGTCACCTCACTTGACCAGTATGTCTGCAGTCGCCTCACTTGACCAGTATGTCTGCAGTCACCTCACTTGAACAGTATGTATGTGGTCACCTCACTTGACCAGTATATCTGCGGTCACCTCACTTGACCAGTATGTCTGCGGTCACCTCACTTGACCAGTATGTCAGCGATCACCTCACTTGACCAGTATGTCTGCGGTCACCTCACTTGAACAATATCTCTGAGGTCACCTCACTTGAACAGTTTGTCTGCGGTCACCTCACTTGAACAGTATGTCTGCAGTCAGCTCGCTTGACCAGTCCGTCTAAAATCATATAGCTTGGCCGCCATGTTTGAGGTGACCTAGTTTGACCAGTATCTCTCACCTGGCTCGACCAATATGTCTAGTGTTACCTCGCTTAATCAGCATATCTAAGGTCAGCTCGCTTGACCAGTATGTTTGCCGAGGTCAACTCGCTTGGCTATATATGTTTATTCCATTACCAATTTACGAAATGTGACAGATTATTTTCACCATAGGGTTCAATACTTAAAATGCTTTAAAGAGCCCGAGTTATTGCCATTATTTCAAGTCGTGGCTACTTCATATTCATAGGGTGAAGGTAAATATCTGCTAAATTTGTTTTTAATCCATCAACTATTGACAGAACAAATGAATTTTAACCAAAGGGTTCAATAGTTTCAGTGAACCAGAGTTATGTCCATTGTTTAAAGTTGCGACCTCGTTATATTAATAGTCCAAATAGATTGCAAATTGAACTAGAATGCACAGTTGATGATGTGCCATTGCAAACCACTTTCACCAACTCTACACCCCATGGCAGAGCATAGTATAAATGCTGTCTCACAGTCCACAATTATATGGGTAATTAAAAGCACAATTTTGTTTGAATTGATAGACAGACAGACTGATGAAAGCAATTTAAAAAATTTCAAAATGCATGACGATAATAAGCTAACCCAATGTACATTGCACAAAAATTGATCTAAAAATGTGATTTCTTCTCCTCTGACATACCTGAGTATGAAGATTGAAAATACAGGAATAACACCAAAGTACTTACCGCTGCTTTACATATACACGTTTATGCATGAGTTTTCTCTGCATGCTTTTTCTCGAATAAGTGTGTACATATAATTCCATGTGTGTTTTCCCCCAAGCCCACCCCTACCCTATGTACATTAATTACTAGTCAACACATTTCCAGTTCAGGTTCCAATCCTACAACAGGCATATAAAAGTCGCTCAATGTTTGTTCTGTGCACGCGTACTCCGTCCATGAAGCTGCTTAATGTGAAATGAATATATATATATATATATATATATATATATATATATATATATATATATATATATATATATATATATATATATATATATATATATATATATATATATATATATATATATATATATATATATATATATATATATATATATATGTATGTATGTATGTATATATATATATATATATATATATATATATATATATATATATATATATATATATATATATATATATATATATATATATATATATATATATATATATATATATATATATATATATATATATATATATATATATATATATATATATATATATATATATATATGTACTAGATGCTAATCAAGTATTCCATACATAGAATCACATACATGGAAAGCAGTGACGATTCCACACACAGAATGGCGTACATGAAAAGCAGAGACTATTCCGTGCACAGAATCATGTACATAGAAAGCAGAGACTCTTCCGTGCACTGAATGGCGTACATGGAAAGCAGTGACTATTTTGTGCACAGAATGGCATACATGGAAAGCAGTGACTATTCCACACACAGAATGGTGTACATGGAAGGCAGTGACTATTCCACACACAGAATGGTATACATGGAAATCAGAGACAATTCCGTGCACAGAATCATGTACATGGAAAGCAGAGACTATTCCACACACAGAATGGCGTACATGGAAAGCAGTGACTATTCCACACACAGAATGGTATACATGGAAATCAGAGACAATTCCGTGCACAGAATCATGTACATAGAAAGCAGTGACTATTCCACACACAGAATGGTGTACATGGAAAGCAGAAACTATTCCACACACAGAATGGCGTACATGGAAAGCAGAAACTATTCCACACACAGAATGGCGTACATGGAAAGCAGAGACTATTCCATGCACAGAATGGCGTATATGGAAAGCAGTGACTATTCCACACACAGAATGGCATACATAGAAACCAGAGACTTCCGTGCACAGAATGCCGTACATGGAAAGCAGTGACTATTCCACACTCAGAATGGCTTACATGGAAAGCAGTGACTATTCCACACACAGAATGGCTTACATGGAAAGCAGTGACTATTCCACACACAGAATGGCGTACATGGAAAGCAGTGACTATTCCACACACAGAATGCCGTACATGGAAAGCAGTGACTATTCCACACTCAGAATGGCGTACATGGAAAGCAGTGACTATTCCACACTCAGAATGGCTTACATGGAAAGCAGTGACTATTCCACACACAGAATGGCGTACATGGAAAGCAGTGACTATTCCACACACACATAATGGTGTACGTGGAAAGCAGTGACTATCCCACACACAGAATGGCGTACATGGAAAGCAGTGACTATTCCACACTCAGAATGGCATACATGGAAAGCAGAGACAATTTCGTGCACAGAATCATGTACATAGAAAGCAGTGACTATTCCACACACAGAATGGTGTACATGGAAAGCAGAAACTATTCCACACACAGAATGGCGTACATGGAAAGCAGAAACTATTCCACACACAGAATAGCGTACATGGAAAGCAGTGACTATTCTACACACAGAATGGCGTACATGGAAAGCAGTGACTATTCCACACTCAGAATGGCGTACATGGAAAGCAGTGACTATTCCACACACAGAATGGCGTACATGGAAAGCAGTGACTATTCCACACGGAGAATGGCGTACATGGAAATCAGTGACTATTCCACACTCAGAATGGCGTACATGGAAAGCAGTGACTATTCTGTGCACAGAATGGCATACATGGAAAGCAGTGACTATTCCGTGCACAGAATCATGTACATAGAAAGTAGAGACTATTCCGTGCACAGAATGGCGTACATGGAAAGCAGTGACTATTTTGTGCACAGAATGGCATACATGGAAAGCAGTGACTATTCCACACACAGAATGGCGTACATGGAAAGTAGTGACTATTCCACACACAGAATGGTGTACATGGAAAGCAGTGACTATTGTGTGCACTGAATGGCGTACATAGAAAGCAGTGACTATTCCACACACAGAATGGCGTACATGGAAAGCAGAGACTATTCTGTGCACAGAATGGTGTACATGGAAAGCAGTGACTATTCCGTGTACATAATGGCGTACATGGAAAGCAGTGACTATTCCACACACAGAATGGCGTACATGGAAAGTAGTGACTATTCCACACACTGAATGGCGTACATGGAAAGCATTGACTATTCCACACACAGAATGGCGTACATGGAAAGCAGTGACTATTCCACACACAGAAAGGCGTACATGGAAAGCAGTGACTATTCCACACTCAGAATGGTGTACATGGAAAGCAGTGACTATTCCACACACAGAATGGTGTACATGGACAGCAGTGACTATTCCACACACAGAATGGCATACATGGACAGCAGTGACTATTCCACACACAGAATGGCATACATGGAAAGCAGTGACCATTCCACACTCGGAATGGAGTACATGGAAAGCAGTGACTATTCCGTGCACAGAATGGTATACATGGAAAGCAGTGACTATTCCGTGCACAGAATCATGTACATAGAAAGCAGAGACTCTTCCGTGCACTGAATGGCGTACATGGAAAGCAGTGACTATTTTGTGCACAGAATGGCATACATGGAAAGCAGTGACTATTCCACACACAGAATGGTGTACATGGAAGGCAGTGACTATTCCACACACAGAATGGTATACATGGAAATCAGAGACAATTCCGTGCACAGAATCATGTACATGGAAAGCAGAGACTATTCCACACACAGAATGGTGTACATGGAAGGCAGTGACTATTCCACACACAGAATGGTATACATGGAAATCAGAGACAATTCCGTGCACAGAATCATGTACATGGAAAGCAGAGACTATTCCACACACAGAATGGTGTACATGGAAAGCAGTGACTATTCCACACACAGAATGGTATACATGGAAATCAGAGACAATTCCGTGCACAGAATCATGTACATAGAAAGCAGTGACTATTCCACACACAGAATGGTGTACATGGAAAGCAGAAACTATTCCACACACAGAATGGCGTACATGGAAAGCAGAAACTATTCCACACACAGAATGGCGTACATGGAAAGCAGAGACTATTCCATGCACAGAATGGCGTATATGGAAAGCAGTGACTATTCCACACACAGAATGGCATACATAGAAACCAGAGACTTCCGTGCACAGAATGCCGTACATGGAAAGCAGTGACTATTCCACACTCAGAATGGCATACATGGAAAGCAGTGACTATTCCACACACAGAATGGTGTACATGGAAGGCAGTGACTATTCCACACACAGAATGGTATACATGGAAATCAGAGACAATTCCGTGCACAGAATCATGTACATGGAAAGCAGAGACTATTCCACACACAGAATGGCGTACATGGAAAGCAGTGACTATTCCACACACAGAATGGTATACATGGCAATCAGAAACTATTCCACACACAGAATGGCGTACATGGAAAGCAGAGACTATTCCATGCACAGAATGGCGTATATGGAAAGCAGTGACTATTCCACACACAGAATGGCATACATAGAAACCAGAGACTTCCGTGCACAGAATGCCGTACATGGAAAGCAGTGACTATTCCACACTCAGAATGGCTTACATGGAAAGCAGTGACTATTCCACACACAGAATGGCGTACATGGAAAGCAGTGACTATTCCACACACACATAATGGTGTACGTGGAAAGCAGTGACTATACTACACACAGAATGGCGTACATGGAAAGCAGTGACTATTCCACACTCAGAATGGCATACATGGAAAGCAGAGACAATTTCGTGCACAGAATCATGTACATAGAAAGCAGTGACTATTCCACACACAGAATGGTGTACATGGAAAGCAGAAACTATTCCACACACAGAATGGCGTACATGGAAAGCAGAAACTATTCCACACACAGAATGGCGTACATGGAAAGCAGTGACTATTCTACACACAGAATGGCGTACATGGAAAGCAGTGACTATTCCACACTCAGAATGGCGTACATGGAAAGCAGTGACTATTCCACACACAGAATGGCGTACATGGAAAGCAGTGACTATTCCACACGGAGAATGGCGTACATGGAAATCAGTGACTATTCCACACTCAGAATGGCGTACATGGAAAGCAGTGACTATTCTGTGCACAGAATGGCATACATGGAAAGCAGTGACTATTCCGTGCACAGAATCATGTACATAGAAAGTAGAGACTATTCCGTGCACAGAATGGCGTACATGGAAAGCAGTGACTATTTTGTGCACAGAATGGCATACATGGAAAGCAGTGACTATTCCACACACAGAATGGCGTACATGGAAAGTAGTGACTATTCCACACACAGAATGGTGTACATGGAAAGCAGTGACTATTGTGTGCACTGAATGGCGTACATAGAAAGCAGTGACTATTCCACACACAGAATGGCGTACATGGAAAGCAGAGACTATTCTGTGCACAGAATGGTGTACATGGAAAGCAGTGACTATTCCGTGTACATAATGGCGTACATGGAAAGCAGTGACTATTCCACACACAGAATGGCGTACATGGAAAGTAGTGACTATTCCACACACTGAATGGCGTACATGGAAAGCATTGACTATTCCACACACAGAATGGCGTACATGGAAAGCAGTGACTATTCCACACACAGAAAGGCGTACATGGAAAGCAGTGACTATTCCACACTCAGAATGGTGTACATGGAAAGCAGTGACTATTCCACACACAGAATGGTGTACATGGACAGCAGTGACTATTCCACACACAGAATGGCATACATGGACAGCAGTGACTATTCCACACACAGAATGGCATACATGGAAAGCAGTGACCATTCCACACTCGGAATGGAGTACATGGAAAGCAGTGACTATTCCGTGCACAGAATGGTATACATGGAAAGCAGTGACTATTCAGTGCACAGAATCATGTACATAGAAAGCAGAGACTCTTCCGTGCACTGAATGGCGTACATGGAAAGCAGTGACTATTTTGTGGACAGAATGGCATACATGGAAAGCAGTGACTATTCCACACACAGAATGGTGTACATGGAAGGCAGTGACTATTCCACACACAGAATGGTATACATGGAAATCAGAGACAATTCCGTGCACAGAATCATGTACATGGAAAGCAGAGACTATTCCACACACAGAATGGCGTACATGGAAAGCAGTGACTATTCCACACACAGAATGGTATACATGGAAATCAGAGACAATTCCGTGCACAGAATCATGTACATAGAAAGCAGTGACTATTCCACACACAGAATGGTGTACATGGAAAGCAGAAACTATTCCACACACAGAATGGCGTACATGGAAAGCAGAAACTATTCCACACACAGAATGGCGTACATGGAAAGCAGAGACTATTCCATGCACAGAATGGCGTATATGGAAAGCAGAGACTATTCCACACACAGAATGGCATACATGGAAATCAGAGACAATTCCGTGCACAGAATCATGTACATGGAAAGCAGAGACTATTCCACACACAGAATGGCGTACATGGAAAGCAGTGACTATTCCACACACAGAATGGTATACATGGAAATCAGGGACAATTCCGTGCACAGAATCATGTACATAGAAAGCAGTGACTATTCCACACACAGAATGGTGTACATGGAAAGCAGAAACTATTCCACACACAGAATGGCGTACATGGAAAGCAGAAACTATTCCACACACAGAATGGCGTACATGGAAAGCAGAGACTATTCCATGCACAGAATGGCGTATATGGAAAGCAGTGACTATTCCACACACAGAATGGCATACATAGAAACCAGAGACTTCCGTGCACAGAATGCCGTACATGGAAAGCAGTGACTATTCCACACTCAGAATGGCTTACATGGAAAGCAGTGACTATTCCACACACAGAATGGCGTACATGGAAAGCAGTGACTATTCCACACACACATAATGGTGTACGTGGAAAGCAGTGACTATCCCACACACAGAATGGCGTACATGGAAAGCAGTGACTATTCCACACTCAGAATGGCATACATGGAAAGCAGAGACAATTTCGTGCACAGAATCATGTACATAGAAAGCAGTGACTATTCCACACACAGAATGGTGTACATGGAAAGCAGAAACTATTCCACACACAGAATGGCGTACATGGAAAGCAGAAACTATTCCACACACAGAATGGCGTACATGGAAAGCAGTGACTATTCTACACACAGAATGGTGTACATGGAAAGCAGTGACTATTCCACACTCAGAATGGCGTACATGGAAAGCAGTGACTATTCCACACACAGAATGGCGTACATGGAAAGCAGTGACTATTCCACACGGAGAATGGCGTACATGGAAATCAGTGACTATTCCACACTCAGAATGGCGTACATGGAAAGCAGTGACTATTCTGTGCACAGAATGGCATACATGGAAAGCAGTGACTATTCCGTGCACAGAATCATGTACATAGAAAGTAGAGACTATTCCGTGCACAGAATGGCGTACATGGAAAGCAGTGACTATTTTGTGCACAGAATGGCATACATGGAAAGCAGTGACTATTCCACACACAGAATGGCGTACATGGAAAGTAGTGACTATTCCACACACAGAATGGTGTACATGGAAAGCAGTGACTATTGTGTGCACTGAATGGCGTACATAGAAAGCAGTGACTATTCCACACACAGAATGGCGTACATGGAAAGCAGAGACTATTCTGTGCACAGAATGGTGTACATGGAAAGCAGTGACTATTCCGTGTACATAATGGCGTACATGGAAAGCAGTGACTATTCCACACACAGAATGGCGTACATGGAAAGTAGTGACTATTCCACACACTGAATGGCGTACATGGAAAGCATTGACTATTCCACACACAGAATGGCGTACATGGAAAGCAGTGACTATTCCACACACAGAAAGGCGTACATGGAAAGCAGTGACTATTCCACACTCAGAATGGTGTACATGGAAAGCAGTGACTATTCCACACACAGAATGGTGTACATGGACAGCAGTGACTATTCCACACACAGAATGGCATACATGGACAGCAGTGACTATTCCACACACAGAATGGCATACATGGAAAGCAGTGACCATTCCACACTCGGAATGGAGTACATGGAAAGCAGTGACTATTCCGTGCACAGAATGGTATACATGGAAAGCAGTGACTACTCCGTGCACAGAATCATGTACATAGAAAGCAGAGACTCTTCCGTGCACTGAATGGCGTACATGGAAAGCAGTGACTATTTTGTGCACAGAATGGCATACATGGAAAGCAGTGACTATTCCACACACAGAATGGTGTACATGGAAGGCAGTGACTATTCCACACACAGAATGGTATACATGGAAATCAGAGACAATTCCGTGCACAGAATCATGTACATGGAAAGCAGAGACTATTCCACACACAGAATGGCGTACATGGAAAGCAGTGACTATTCCACACACAGAATGGTATACATGGAAATCAGAGACAATTCCGTGCACAGAATCATGTACATAGAAAGCAGTGACTATTCCACACACAGAATGGTGTACATGGAAAGCAGAAACTATTCCACACACAGAATGGCGTACATGGAAAGCAGAAACTATTCCACACACAGAATGGCGTACATGGAAAGCAGAGACTATTCCATGCACAGAATGGCGTATATGGAAAGCAGTGACTATTCCACACACAGAATGGCATACATAGAAACCAGAGACTTCCGTGCACAGAATGCCGTACATGGAAAGCAGTGACTATTCCACACTCAGAATGGCTTACATGGAAAGCAGTGACTATTCCACACACAGAATGGCGTACATGGAATGCAGTGACTATTCCACACACACATAATGGTGTACGTGGAAAGCAGTGACTATCCCACACACAGAATGGCGTACATGGAAAGCAGTGACTATTCCGTGCACAGAATCATGTACATAGAAAGCAGTGACTATTCCACACACAGAATGGTGTACATGGAAAGCAGAAACTATTCCACACACAGAATGGCGTACATGGAAAGCAGAAACTATTCCACACACAGAATGGCGTACATGGAAAGCAGTGACTATTCTACACACAGAATGGCATACATGGAAAGCAGAGACAATTCCGTGCACAGAATCATGTACATAGAAAGCAGTGACTATTCCACACACAGAATGGCATACATGGAAGGCAGAGACAATTCCGTGCACAGAATCATGTACATAGAAAGCAGTGACTATTCCACACTCAGAATGGCATACATGGAAAGCAGAGACAATTCCGTGCACAGAATCATGTACATAGAAAGCAGTGACTATTCCACACACAGAATGGTGTACATGGAAAGCAGAAACTATTCCACACACAGAATGGCGTACATGGAAAGCAGAAACTATTCCACACACAGAATGGCGTACATGGAAAGCAGTGACTATTCTACACACAGAATGGCGTACATGGAAAGCAGTGACTATTCCACACACAGAATGGCGTACATGGAAAGCAGAAACTATTCCACACACAGAATGGCGTACATGGAAAGCAGTGACTATTCTACACACAGAATGGTGTACATGGAAAGCAGTGACTATTCCACACACAGAATGGCGTACATGGAAAGCAGTGACTATTCCACACGGAGAATGGCGTACATGGAAATCAGTGACTATTCCACACTCAGAATGGCGTACATGGAAAGCAGTGACTATTCTGTGCACAGAATGGCATACATGGAAAGCAGAGACTCTTCCGTGCACTGAATGGCGTACATGGAAAGCAGTGACTATTTTGTGCACAGAATGGCATACATGGAATGCAGTGACTATTCCACACACAGAATGGTGTACATGGAAGGCAGTGACTATTCCACACACAGAATGGTATACATGGAAATCAGAGACAATTCCGTGCACAGAATCATGTACATGGAAAGCAGAGACTATTCCACACACAGAATGGCGTACATGGAAAGCAGTGACTATTCCACACACAGAATGGTATACATGGAAATCAGAGACAATTCCGTGCACAGAATCATGTACATAGAAAGCAGTGACTATTCCACACACAGAATGGTGTACATGGAAAGCAGAAACTATTCCACACACAGAATGGCGTACATGGAAAGCAGAAACTATTCCACACACAGAATGGCGTACATGGAAAGCAGAGACTATTCCATGCACAGAATGGCGTATATGGAAAGCAGTGACTATTCCACACACAGAATGGCATACATAGAAACCAGAGACTTCCGTGCACAGAATGCCGTACATGGAAAGCAGTGACTATTCCACACTCAGAATGGCTTACATGGAAAGCAGTGACTATTCCACACACAGAATGGCGTACATGGAAAGCAGTGACTATTCCACACACACATAATGGTGTACGTGGAAAGCAGTGACTATCCCACACACAGAATGGCGTACATGGAAAGCAGTGACTATTCCACACTCAGAATGGCATACATGGAAAGCAGAGACAATTTCGTGCACAGAATCATGTACATAGAAAGCAGTGACTATTCCACACACAGAATGGTGTACATGAAAAGCAGAAACTATTCCACACACAGAATGGCGTACATGGAAAGCAGAAACTATTCCACACACAGAATGGCATACATGGAAAGCAGAGACTATTCCACACACAGAATGGCATACATGGAAAGCAGTGACCATTCCACACTCGGAATGGAGTACATGGAAAGCAGTGACTATTCCGTGCACAGAATGGTATACATGGAAAGCAGTGACTATTCCGTGCACAGAATCATGTACATAGAAAGCAGAGACTCTTCCGTGCACTGAATGGCGTACATGGAAAGCAGTGACTATTTTGTGCACAGAATGGCATACATGGAAAGCAGTGACTATTCCACACACAGAATGGTGTACATGGAAGGCAGTGACTATTCCACACACAGAATGGTATACATGGAAATCAGAGACAATTCCGTGCACAGAATCATGTACATGGAAAGCAGAGACTATTCCACACACAGAATGGCGTACATGGAAAGCAGTGACTATTCCACACACAGAATGGTATACATGGAAATCAGAGACAATTCCGTGCACAGAATCATGTACATAGAAAGCAGTGACTATTCCACACACAGAATGGTGTACATGGAAAGCAGAAACTATTCCACACACAGAATGGCGTACATGGAAAGCAGAAACTATTCCACACACAGAATGGCGTACATGGAAAGCAGAGACTATTCCATGCACAGAATGGCGTATATGGAAAGCAGTGACTATTCCACACACAGAATGGCATACATAGAAACCAGAGACTTCCGTGCACAGAATGCCGTACATGGAAAGCAGTGACTATTCCACACTCAGAATGGCTTACATGGAAAGCAGTGACTATTCCACACACAGAATGGCGTACATGGAAAGCAGTGACTATTCCACACACACATAATGGTGTACGTGGAAAGCAGTGACTATCCCACACACAGAATGGCGTACATGGAAAGCAGTGACTATTCCACACTCAGAATGGCATACATGGAAAGCAGAGACAATTCCGTGCACAGAATCATGTACATAGAAAGCAGTGACTATTCCACACACAGAATGGTGTACATGGAAAGCAGAAACTATTCCACACACAGAATGGCGTACATGGAAAGCAGAAACTATTCCACACACAGAATGGCGTACATGGAAAACAGTGACTATTCTACACACAGAATGGCGTACATGGAAAGCAGTGACTATTCCACACTCAGAATGGCGTACATGGAAAGCAGTGACTATTCCACACACAGAATGGCGTACATGGAAAGCAGTGACTATTCCACACGGAGAATGGCGTACATGGAAATCAGTGACTATTCCACACTCAGAATGGCGTACATGGAAAGCAGTGACTATTCTGTGCACAGAATGGCATACATGGAAAGCAGAGACTCTTCCGTGCACTGAATGGCGTACATGGAAAGCAGTGACTATTTTGTGCACAGAATGGCGTACATGGAAAGCAGTGACTATTTTGTGCACAGAATGGCATACATGGAAAGCAGTGACTATTCCACACACAGAATGGTGTACATGGAAAGTAGTGACTATTCCACACACAGAATGGTATACATGGAAAGCAGTGACTATTCCGTGCACAGAATCATGTACATAGAAAGTAGAGACTATTCCGTGCACAGAATGGCGTACATGGAAAGCAGTGACTATTTTGTGCACAGAATGGCATACATGGAAAGCAGTGACTATTCCACACACAGAATGGTGTACATGGAAGGCAGTGACTATTCCACACACAGAATGGTATACATGGAAATCAGAGACAATTCCGTGCACAGAATCATGTACATAGAAAGCAGTGACTATTCCACACACAGAATGGTGTACATGGAAAGCAGAAACTATTCCACATACAGAATGGCGTACATGGAAAGCAGAAACTATTCCACACACAGAATGGCGTACATGGAAAGCAGAGACTATTCCATGCACAGAATGGCGTATATGGAAAGCAGTGACTATTCCACACACAGAATGGCATACATAGAAACCAGAGACTTCCGTGCACAGAATGCCGTACATGGAAAGCAGTGACTATTCCACACTCAGAATGGCTTACATGGAAAGCAGTGACTATTCCACACACAGAATGGCGTACATGGAAAGCAGTGACTATTCCACACACACATAATGGTGTACGTGGAAAGCAGTGACTATCCCACACACAGAATGGCGTACATGGAAAGCAGTGACTATTCCACACTCAGAATGGCATACATGGAAAGCAGAGACAATTCCGTGCACAGAATCATGTACATAGAAAGCAGTGACTATTCCACACACAGAATGGTGTACATGGAAAGCAGAAACTATTCCACACACAGAATGGCGTACATGGAAAGCAGAAACTATTCCACACACAGAATGGCGTACATGGAAAGCAGTGACTATTCTACACACAGAATGGCGTACATGGAAAGCAGTGACTATTCCACACTCAGCATGGCGTACATGGAAAGCAGTGACTATTCCACACACAGAATGGCGTACATGGAAAGCAGTGACTATTCCACACGGAGAATGGCGTACATGGAAATCAGTGACTATTCCACACTCAGAATGGCGTACATGGAAAGCAGTGACTATTCTGTGCACAGAATGGCATACATGGAAAGCAGTGACTATTCCGTGCACTGAATCATGTACATAGAAAGTAGAGACTATTCCGTGCACAGAATGGCGTACATGGAAAGCAGTGACTATTTTGTGCACAGAATTGCATACATGGAAAGCAGTGACTATTCCACACACAGAATGGCGTACATGGAAAGTAGTGACTATTCCACACACAGAATGGTGTACATGGAAAGCAGTGACTATTGTGTGCACTGAATGGCGTACATAGAAAGCAGTGACTATTCCACACACAGAATGGCGTACATGGAAAGCAGAGACTATTCTGTGCACAGAATGGTGTACATGGAAAGCAGTGACTATTCCACACACAGAATGGCGTACATGGAAAGTAGTGACTATTCCACACACTGAATGGCGTACATGGAAAGCATTGACTATTCCACACACAGAATGGCGTACATGGAAAGCAGTGACTATTCCACACACAGAATGGCGTACATGGAAAGCAGTGACTATTCCACACTCAGAATGGTGTACATGGAAAGCAGTGACTATTCCACACACAGAATGGTGTACATGGACAGCAGTGACTATTCCACACACAGAATGGCATACATGGAAAGCAGTGACCATTCCACACTCAGAATGGCGTACATGGAAAGCAGTGACTATTCCGTGCACAGAATGGTATACATGGAAAGCAGTGACTATTCAGTGCACAGAATCATGTACATAGAAAGCAGAGACTCTTCCGTGCACTGAATGGCGTACATGGAAAGCAGTGACTATTTTGTGCACATAATGGCATACATGGAAAGCAGTGACTATTCCACACACAGAATGGTGTACATGGAAAGCAGTGACTATTCCACACACAGAATGGTATACATGGAATTCAGAGACAATTCCGTGCACAGAATCATGTACATGGAAAGCAGAGACCATTCCACACACAGAATGGCGTACATGGAAAGCAGTGACTATTCCACACACAGAATGGTATACATGGAAATTAGAGACAATTCCGTGCACAGAATCATGTACATAGAAAGCAGTGACTATTCCACACACAGAATGGTGTACATGGAAAGCAGAAACTATTCCACACACAGAATGGCGTACATGGAAAGCAGAAACTATTCCACACACAGAATGGCGTACATGGAAAGCAGAGACTATTCCATGCACAGAATGGCGTATATGGAAAGCAGTGACTATTCCACACACATAATGGCATACATAGAAACCAGAGACTTCCGTGCACAGAATGGCTTACATGGAAAGCAGTGACTATTCCACACACAGAATGGCGTACGTGGAAAGCAGTGACTATTCCACACACAGAATGGCGTACATGGAAAGCAGTGACTATTCCACACACAGAATGGTGTACATGTGAAGCAGAGACTATTAGGTGCACAGAATCATGTACATGGAAAGCAGAGACTATTCCGTGCACAGAATCATGTACAGGGAAAGCAGGCCTTATATCGACTTTGTCATGCTCACTCCATGAATGATCATGTACAGCACGGATCGACCGGATGGGTGCCGGCCATACCAGCAAGGCTGGGTACGTACCGGCCATGCCAGATTCATTCTAAAGTGCACCCCACCCCACCCCACCCAAGGGTAAAGCAATAAGCGTATTTAAGCCCTATACGAGAGGTCTGATAGAACGTGTGGTGCGCATGCGCTCACGTCAGAGCTTCCCTGACAACACGTCTCAGAATTGGAAGCAAGTGCTTACCTATAGTGTACCGAGTAGGTACTAATAAATACTTATAATCTACCCGCTAAATTATACTCAGAATATTGCTATAACGTCGTAGCCGCGTGTATATATTAAACTAAATATAAAGATCTGTGTACACGTTGTCGGTACGTCACATAGCAGCATGTTGATTGGCTGGCGCTCGGCCGCTGATTGGTTGAGGCGCCCAGCCCTGACGTCACATCGATAATAAAAGGGGTGAAAAAGCCAAGGATCAGGAGCATCGCCGGCATGGAAGCCGGCCCGCGCAGGACGACTGGAACACCTGGATGACGGATGTGAACTGCTGACCCACCAGTGATCTTCAACTGGTGTCTTACGGATCCCAGCACATCCGCGGTGTAGGACGTCCTCGGCCTCCACGGAATTTTGGATACTCCCGGACAGCTATCTGGAAGTAATAAACTAAATTTAAAGTTAGACTTTCCGCATCCAGACTTTCCTAATGCAACTTCTGCGGACCCGGAATGTAATCCTACGTGATGTAGAGCTGCAGTGATTCTTGGTGGACGACTCGCCGGATCTGCCACCATGCTGAAAAGTGGACACTAAATTCTGCACTGCATGTCGTGTATGTTTTAATTAACTTTTCGATCGCAGTCTGGTGGACTTTGCTAGATGCATCCCACACCATGTGCCTAGTTATGTATCCGCTTAACCTTATTATACAGCCCTCTCTGTTAATGGGCAACCTTTAACTTTATTACTTCCATCGCCGGATGGAGAACTTTCCCACATCAGTATAAATTATGATTTAGTTATAGAGACTATCTAATAGATGCTACTTTACTGTTCTGTTACACTGTCATGATTATGCACCGTAGCTACCCTGCCTGGAGGAGTCAGCTTGCGGATCCAACCTGCGGAGACCAGCTGCGGAAATCGCCTGCATAAACTCCAGCTCCAGAGAATGTGTCAACCCATGCTATTAATATGTTAGCACCTCAATTTCAGTAACATAGTAGCCTGTTCCGTACCGACGACTATTAGGTACTCAAGTAACTATACTATTGTACATCTAATTATTATTTCCGTATATGGCACTGATGACTAATGGGTGCCTTCCCGGTCTTAGGACCGCAATTTATAATTTCTTTATCACTGTTTATATTATCCCTATTTACTGTGGGTGCTTTAACTAACCACACCATTTAGGTCTATTAACCTGATACGTACTACCTCAATAATTTATATAAATTGTCATCGTTCATTACATTGGTTAGTTGTATATAACAGATAGCCATTTAGTTGATATGTTTTGTTTAATTATAGAAGACTTAGACCACAGTATGCTAGGAAATACTAACCATTTATATCCGCATCACTTATCCCTACCATCATCAATTTTACACTGAGGTCGCTGACCGTGCTCTAACTGTTTGAGCCCGGAGTGTTACCGACTAAACCTTACTATTCAGCTCAAATAGGATAGGTATGCCTCTTATCCGGCTGGTGCGGTAATGTAGCCCTGCACTCTGGCAAGATTGTGTAAAATTGGCCAAATACCTATAGGGCCTCGTATATATTAAAGTTATTGTCTCTTTCCACGATCCACTAGCTGCATGGCTTCTTTATTGTTTGGAATCCCATCAGCACGTTGATCTGATCCAACCATGGGAAACTATCGGAGGTTTCCGAGTGGTGATGGTTAAAGTGCTGATTTACATACATCTCCCCCGTATCCTTGGATGCGTGTTAGCTAGATAACCCGGACAACGAAGGAAAGCACTGCGAAAAATATAATTATAAATGTGAGTTTGATAGGTTTATTTTACCGTCCCGCAGGGCATATCTGGGCACATTGTGACAAAATCCTAATGACAGGGCAAAATTAAAATCCATAGGAAATGGTGATGGACAAGACGCGCATCTCCATCCAACTCATCGGAGTGTCTGGGAAGGATCTTGGAATCCACAACACCCTCATGGGAAGGATGCTCGTGGTGGATATTCGCCTCTCTACCCCCACCTTAACTATATGTCAGTGATCAAACTTCCTTATGTGGAATGTAGCCATTGTCCAGGTGATGTTTTATGTGGTTGCGGAGCAAGGTACGCGGATTCTCATCAAATTTGGATGCGTTGCGATGTAACATGTACGCTTAACGTCGGTGGAGGTAGATGCCCTTTCAAAGCAACCTACGGGAAGCTAGGTGTCTGTGCCCATTGAGCTGTATCTAACGATAGGTAGGAATCCCTGCCACTTGCGGCCAAAGCTAGTTTTCGTTTCTAACACGTAAATGGTAGGTTAGACTGTAGCAGAAGGCACGCATAAATAAAGCGGCATCTACTAATACAGCAACTTAGAACTACATAAGATGGTGACGTGGGAATTCTTCGGAAATTGCTTGTTCCGCCTTCATGTAAACCAGTACGTATCACGTTAATTCTGGATTCACTAGGACTTTTCTGCACTTAGCATTTTCTGATGAACAAAAGAGTGGCCCTTTTTGCCAACTTTTTTCCTCTGCTTCGGCATTGAAGGCATTTTCCTGTGATGGAGGCCTGCACGAGGCACCTTCCTCTCGCACCATCATGAAATATTCGGTGACGGAGGCCTTCACGAGCAGCAATAATGTTCTCTCTGTGTATGTTAGGGGTATATTAACTTATATTAAGTTACTTAGTGATCTCTTATGTGGATGCTTCTCTTGCGGGGATACCTCTGCGGATTCAAGGATCTGTGTGGTACCTCCTGCGACATCACGTAGAAAGAACACCAGCTAGCTCTATATTGTGTATTATTGTGCTCATATTTCTGTCAAACGATTCACCCTGTTTGTATACTACTTATTTATATTCTAAATAAATTATTCTAATTACTCCATTCTCTAAATTAGTATGGAAAGACACACCAGTGACAAAAACAGTTGGGACGACACCGTATGGTCCAATCTCAGTGGCAATGGTCGCACGGCCCCACTGGAACAGCATTGTTCCACTGGCCCTAGAAGTCGGTCTATGTACTCCGCGGAGAGACTGCACATGGGAACCGCAACCCCGAGATCCGCAGATAACCAGCCATCCTGCCAAGTGCGTGATGGGCGGATATTCAATGGCAGACCAGTGCGTACCCCCATGAGCTACAAGTGGCGCCCGATATGGGGCTCAAATGAGAAGCGAACCCACGCCTACACTCACCACCTGCGAGTTTCAGTCTCCTTCATCTGACAGTCAGTATTCCCTCGATTTAGAGGTAGCATCATATGATGAACGTTCTGCTCGCATGCTAGCCGACGATGTAAGCGATTTAAATCGTGCAGAACAACGATCAGTGAGGGGACATTCCGCGATGCCTCACAGGTGGGAACTCAATACATCACCTTATCGGATCTCCGCGATAGGCTACCACCATCTACGCCGGATCACGGACGACCATGACAAAGACCCCTACAGGGGCAACTACTGCCTTCACGCCCATTATGTTCATCTACGTCATCAATGGTTGATCAGTGGCCGGATACTCATGTACCATATCCCGTATCACCTCCTATTCACGCATCATCTCTGTACTATTCACCACATCAGCGATATGAACCGGAGGATACGGCTACACCATTCCAGCAATACATCAGACAATGCACGTATCATGCACATCATTCACGTCAGTCACCTGCACTGCCTTCGTACGAGGAATACGTCTCACAGCATCAGGAACGTCCACGCTGTCTACACAACATGCCTCCACCAGTTTATAGACCTACACCTGTCTATGGACCCGCATCATGGCAGTATTTGGCAGAACCAACGTACTGTGCAGCACGTCATCACAGAGAATCGCCTTCATGAATGCGTTAGCACTGTCAGGGACATCGACGAGCAACACCACCACCACCTACACGCCGACCCACATCCGCATTCTCATCAGTTTCGCCAGCATCACCACCAGGTTTTGCTCCAATTACTTCGCCAAGAGGTCATGGCCGGATCATTCTCCCCACCCCCACCCCCGAATTTAGTGGGGAGACTGATTGGGCTAATTATAAAGTACAATTTGAAATAATCAATAGGACAAACCGATGTAGTAATCAAGAGATGGGAGAGAATTTAGCCGCAAAGTTGTTCTGAAAAGCTTTACAAGTTCTGGCAGACTTAGGCACAGAATACACACCATCCTACACCGAACTGGAGAACGCGTTGTCAGAAAGATTCGGTGGCACGGCCCCTCGGGAAAACAAGTCGGCTACAACTGAAGAATCTAAGTCGACGCTCTGAGGAAACATTGCCGGAATTAGCGAGTCACATCCATCGTCTTGTTACCCACGCATACCCCAGCACAAATATCGAGGGCATAACCCATCTACATCTTGATACTTTCATAGATGCATTGAGCGGAGAGCCCACCCTCAAAGAAAAACTGTTTCTCACAGAGCATGGCAGCCTTCAACAACTAACGGCTACCACAGTTTGGATCGAGAACTTCTTGGAGCGGGAGAAAAATAATCACCGCCAACTGCATCCAATTAATGAAATGAATGATGTTAATGTCGCAACTACAACCAAATCAACTACTACAACCGCAAGCGCCACCAACAATGAACAACACACACAATCAGAAAACCCGGTCAATATCACGTGTCTAGAGGGAGAGGGCATGGCCAATCCCATCGTGGGGGCCACAACAATGCCCAAGGGCACGGGAACCAGCACAACAATAACAATAGACAAAACATGCATGAACGGTTAGAAGAGATAACTAAACAGATTTCAGCACTCACCAACCTTGTGACCACCACCGTCACAACACAATCCACCACTAGACCGCAATCAACCACAGCATCAGCACCGCCACTAAACACATGCTTTGAATGTGGTCAGCCAGTTCATTGGAGGAAACGATGCCCAAACCGGCCTCCATCTACAACCCCAAGCGCTGACCAATGAACCCCACAGCCAGAGAATCCGTCAAACTAGCACGGGCACCAATTACAGAGTCACTTCGGTGCCCATCCCTACAACCCGGCTCAACTGCGGCCTCTGTACAACTACGTCAGGCAGCCACACATACTCACACACTTACCCGCGCCCGGCCTCTTCTATGGAGAAAGTCGCCCACGAACAAGCAACAGATGTGCAGACACAAAATATATATGCGTGGATCCAGGATGGGGTATGTCCTTCACGGGAATCTGTTACACCGTTATCTGCAACAGCTAAGTACTACTACCAGCGGTTCGAAGAATGCCATATTCATGATGGCGTTCTCAACATTAATAACTGCCTGGTAATTCCGGAATGTTATCGCGAAACAATATTACAGCAGTTGCACGATAACGCCAGTCATCTAGCTGTTGAATGGACATTAACTAGAATAAAACAGAGATTCTACTGGATCGGGATTCGCGATAGTGTAACGGCATGGGTCGCCAAATGTGTCCCGTGTCAAAGACGCACTGTTGGCCAGCACCACTCCACACCTCTTCAGATTAAGACCCTTGAATACGACGGATGATGGAAACAAATACATCCTTGTAGTACAAGATTATTTTACGAAGTGCGTGGAAGCATTCGCTCTGCCAGACCAAGAGGCATCCACAATAGCGGAGGTCTTGGCAAGCAATGTGTTCTGCTGGTTTGGAATGCCTTATGAACTGCACTCCGATCAAGGAAGTAATTTTGAGAGCCGGCTGATCTCCGAGCTCTGCAAATTTGTTCACATCATCAAAACAAGGACAACTCTGTATCATCCGCGCAGTGATGGCATGGTGGAGAGATTTAATCATACTCTCGCTGAAATGTTGACGAAGGAAACACACCTTGATTGTAGAGATTGGGATCTATGACTCCCATATGTACTCATGGCATACCACACTTCAGTACATTCCAGCTTGGGTTATACACCTGCGCGGTTAATGTTAGGCCATGAATTAACCTTACCGCTGGATCTGGCCATGCCCAGGATTCCGGGGGAGAAAAATTCATCATCTCTGAATGTAGAGCTCATGCAGCAGTGGATAGAGCAGACCCATGAGTTAGTGAGAGCAACTTTATCCACTGCACACCGGCATCAGAAAAAATGGCATGACCGAAGGGTGCATGGAGATTCATATGAAGCGGGAAGAATGGTTTTGGTACACGATTCGCGATGATCTGCAAATGTGCCGAGTAAACTGCGTTACCAGTGGAAAGGCCCCTATGTGGTAGTAGGTAAGATGTGGGATGTGACCTACCATATCCGCGATTCGGATGGCCTGTCCTCAGTCATCCACTTCGATCGGCTTAAACCTTGTGTCAGTGACGATCCCCTACCAGAGGTCAGACTGTGCGTTCCATCTGGCACTGGTACCCAGACAGATGTCTCCACGGAGACGAGTATTCCCAACGTTAGTCTCGAGCACCGCGGTGCCAGTTCGACCCTTCTCCTACCAATCCAGGAGTCCGGTGATCAAGCAACTAACACTGAGGACGATGACGGGATATGTACTCGCCCTCTCCCTCCTCAGTGTGGGTCTATTCGATCTGGGAAGTCGTATCTGCAGACGTTCTCGTTTGTGTTATCCAAGGGGAAGGACGGAAAAGTTGTTCCGCCGAGCTCTTCCCATTCCCACCCACTTCATGCTATACCCCTCATTATAGAGTTACCACAAGTGGAAACTGAGGCTGCCCCGAGCCATACTTCTTGTGGGGTGGAACATGTAGTGAATAGCATGGAAGTGCAGAGGCCGGATGAGGCCTTAGCTCGTTTTGAAGAACAGCAAAACTGCACAACTCTGTGTACCCGACCATGCCCCAAAACCGTGCAACCATGCCCCAACCAACGTGCTCCCTCTCCATATGCATGAACTAAGAGGGATAGACTCCTCGAGGGGTTTGTGCAAACAGGCGGGAGTGGGCTCGCAAGAGTCCGGAGGCATGTGAAATCTATGGTATAGTGCAGAGGAGATACTGAAGGCCTCCGTGTCTAACGAATGATGAATCAACATCCTACTGTGGTACCGTCTAGTCGGTGCATTGTTTGGGTTTCTAAACGTGGTAATAGTAAGTAGACAATGTGTGGTACGTGGATGACAGTCCACACCCAGGACATTAATATATCTCTAGGTTTTCCGCATGTTATTAGATGATAGTCCTGCAGGCCAGGCCAGGTAAAACGGTCAAAGTTCGTATTCTGTTGGCAGATAGGTACGGATCAGACCGTCCGTTGCCCCTGAGCGCAAGCTCAGATGGTGATCGCTATCGACTGGGTCACAAGTCGGTCGACTTGATCATGCCAGTTCATCAACCCGTTACTGGTTACGAGTGGTCAAGATGGCTCAATGTACAGTCAGGCCATGGCAAGCATTTGTATTGCGAGTCATGACTCCTGTGATCATGAAAAGTGTTTCGTTGGGAATCAGGAGGGTATGTGTGTGAGACGATGTAACCTGTCACTTGCCGGACGGGTGGAGCGGTCCGAGATCCCAAGTGACCATGGGTTGGATGACCTGGCTAGTACGATCTGTGCGGGTCCCCTTGCCAAAATGGCATAGTACGATCTATGCAGGCCCTTAGCCAATGACATCTAGCAGGCATCGCCTCCATGGTACACTCTATGCGGGGCTATGGCCCATTGCCAAGATGACCCTTAGTTGGCATCCAGTACTGTGTCCGCTCAGGTCGGGAGTTGGCAGGGTGCGCCTTGACTTTGTCCCGGATTATGTTCCCCTAACTTAGCTAGGTCTTTATCTCAGGCATATACGGAGAGGTGCCTAGCCTAGGCTGCATCCTGTGTGGGGAACTGGGTGTCCGTCTGGCATGGCGGGGACAGCGAACCACACCGGGAAGGTCAAAGGGTACAAGTGACCACCGCCCCATCTCCAACGTGCATCTCTTCTCTATGCACCAAGTTCGGACATCATACGCCCTGCCCACTTTACACTCCACTCGCCGTCTGTAGACCATCACTCTTCAGATATGAGAGAGTCAGCTGTTACAGAGGAGGTGGCATCCCGCACCGCAGCAACCAAACTCACCCCCCCCCCCCCCCCCTCTCCACCGGTGGTGGGCAGGGAAGCAACCTGTTCAGCAGACTCTCGGCTCGAATTTTCTCGGTACTTAAAAACTATGACAAAGTACCAACCATCATGTAATGGGAGATGACCACTCTCCCACACCAAGGGCAACCCTCACCAAAGCTGCCGCCAAACCCCACCGTGAGCAGTCAGAACATTACACCAGACACAGAAATCCAAGAGCATACAGAAATACAGAACACACTTGCCCGCAAGGCTGAATACGACAATTCACCGTTGCGCGAATACTACATACATATCCGGTTAGAGAGGATATAACGGAGACAATCAACACCAGCAACAACAAGATATAGCAAGCACCTAATGTTTTAAATCGAAAAAGTTAGACACAAATTTCTGCAACATTCCCTCCTGCACAGATGCGCTAAGTATATCACTTCCCGCAAATCCCGACTTTTCCGCAACCGCATCAGACTTGACATTCACCAGCGTGGAAACCTTGATATGCCCAATCCGCAATACACTAACGTCACACAGCAGCCCGGACTTCCCTACAACAGTACACTACTGCCATCAACACCAGTCAACATTTTCCGCAATCACCTTATCCGGGTTACGGAAAACTGATCATATGGAAAGAAACACACCACAGCCATCTACAGTACGTGCTACGGGGGAACCTCCCCCTCCCCCTAGCTAGGGAATGGCTAAAAACATAATAATTCATTCACACATAATAACAGTCAATATTATTAAGAGAGCAAGATGCCCGCAGTCTGTCGAGTAGGATTTTGCGACCAAAATGTTGAATTCGATAATGGATTGATTCAAGTTACGACGGCACCATTTTTCGTCATCCGCACTCTAAAGTAAATCTGTCCTGCCTACGGGCTCGACCATTACAGAGCGAAATACATCATGTCCGATAAAGTTGACACCGCACTTCACTTACTTCCTTCCCCAACCCTGGGAGTAATAAAAACGTCACCATTCACAACAGCGCAAGATCATCCGCAAATAACCAGCCACATGTATCAATGAAAATCACCAACACGACAGAAACATAGGCACTCAGGATGACTGCATTCACAATCTCCATACGACGGTATTGTTATTGTAAACTGTGGCACGCATTTTCCGAGCTGTATTATAATAAACTGAGTCTGGTCTAGCTAGGGATGGGACTTGTCCTACCCACAGAGGAGGATGCTTGGTAGTCCACCCACCCGGAAAACACAGTCCAGCTTAGCGGTGTTAGTATACTTAATTTCCGCAAGTAATGGATCTGTCTATACCGAACAATGATTATAGACAGCTATACTGTCCTAATTTTGATTAAGAACACCATCGTTCTACCGTGTATACAGATCATTAGCGCACGGGCCGATGAAGCGGCATCAAAACTTCGATAGTATAATATCAAGGAGAATTTCAAATATTCTCTTACCTACATATTCCCACACGAGATCGACACGGGCTGGAATACATTCTTACAGACAAGACACAGACGCATGTATAAGATCACACCCATATAGGGACACTGTTCTAGGGAACAGAATTAAAAACATATTTCTGTCTTTCACATCAATGACGAATATTAATCAGCATCAACACTCCACCATTACATAAATATTGCCTAAATTTCTGATCAACCACGTGCTTTCACGACAAAGAACCACGTGACTATCACTTCTATTTCCAGTAAATTGGATCAAAGGCTTTAAACACAAGAGCCGCCCAAGACGCGCACGGTCTGATGGACGAGGTGAGAGGGGTGAGTTGGGGCAATGGCCACTGACATCACCCCGCTCTCCCACACCCCACTGGGCGCTCCAGCCTGAAATTAAAACAGTCAAGTTTATAAGCATCCAATCTGTAAAACCGCTTCACACTAATTAAAATGTGAACTTCCACAGGAATAAGTAGTTCTAAGTTTTTACGTTGATCAGAGACTTGTTTTTCCGTCGAGTAGGGACGAAAGTGATATATATTTCTTCCTATACTTTTAATTACTCTCTTTACACGGTGGGGGGGGGGGAATTTATATGACTCCAGGTTTAATAAATCAAAACCTTTCTCATGGGGCGTGGCCGAATCACCCTAGAACTTTCGGGTGTGGTCATCCGCCCTTCTGTGATGTCAAGCATTAGGCTACTTTCGTGTTGCAAACCAAATTCTGCTGTTTATTTTATTATTAATTTATCACTTCTATTATATATTACTTGGCATGGAAAGTTATGAAGAGCTAGGAAAAATTAGATCAGGTTAGGCAGTCTGCATGGCCATTAATATGCGGAAATAAGATGTCACTTGCAGAGGACCTTGCCTTGTCTGACAGTTCGGAGGAGTCGACACCAGCACTATCCGGAAAGAAATACCCATGTTCCGCATTCCAGCTCAGTGGACAGCCATGTAGACGTGCCTTCTCCCGTAATTTGGACTTAACATTGCATGTCAATCGTGATCATCTTATGCAGAGAGATTTTTGTACGGACTGCAAATACCTTTACACCACTACCCGTTACGGTGTGCCCCACACGTTGACGGATAAACATTGTGTGCTTGTAGTTACATTACAGCCTGGTGAACAAAGTGAAAACGTTGAAGTGCTAGCTGCTCATTTTGAAACTAGACTTCCTATTAACGTGCTTCCTACGAGGAAGATGGCCAAGACTAAATGTACGAAACGACAACCATCAGATTTCCCGCACTACCGACAAGCAACAGCAACCACCACATCTGCAACACAGCAAACCTTGAGCCACTACGCGACCATCGCCACCATCATGACGGAACCTGCAGCATCATCAGCACCGGCAGCAACTGCAGTGATGGTACCAGCACCACCTGCAGTTTCCACTCCGGCAGCACCCGCAGCAACGCCACGCACGACAGCAACATCAGCATCTGCATCCGTAATCGGCCGGCCCATTTCGGTAGTTATAATGACGTCCGTGATAGAGGCAGTGTTACAGGACATTTCAGATAGATCCACATCTCCTGGTAAACCTATTATTGACGAGGAAATTAACCTTACAGAAGTAATCCTGACCACTGCATCACAAACCAGCATCACAGCATATCCGCGCAGCAGCACACCAACGGATCCAGCAATACGGAAGAAAACAATGCCAGAACGTCCATACGCCGGGAAGAATTCCCAGGAGATCTGCGCTGTGCCAAGGACAACTGCAAGCAAACTTGTGAAGTCCACGAAGATCCGGAAGCTATCACCCACCACGTCCATCTCGTACAAGTGGCGGTAACCAGACTCGCTGGGGAAACTTTGCCGCAGATGATTATGGACACTATTGCCGAGGTTGCAGCAGGATTTATCAGTAGTTGTGTGGAACACGGAATTCATTATTATGTTTATTTTTTATATACTTTTCTTATTATTATGTTTTTAAAATTGAAACCCAGTCCCTAGGCTGACTACAGTCATCCTACACCGCTGCGCACTATTCTTGCAAAGCTGTGTCTCACTATAAAATAATCGCTGCAGATTCCTGTGTTGTAAACTCGTCGTGTGCGACGTAGGTACATAACACACCGTAGTGAATATGTCATAATCCCGTCATGCAGTCTCAGCTACGCTGGGGCTGCCTGATAAACTAGCCTTTTTACTTTATTATTATATCTTATTTTTCTTATTATTTTTAAGCCCCACGTCAGTACGACGGCGTGAACTTAGGGCAGCGAGAGCTGCTTCTGTGGAATCCGCACTGTATGCATCCATTCATGTAATCTGGATGCATACCTCTAATATATATATATACATATCTATGTGCATTCCTTTATTTACCCAGGATGCACACTGTAATCTGTAATTAAAAACTAATCAGTGATACTCTGTCAGGTATAATTACATAATAATCTCTATACGTTTTACTGTATTGTAATTGGGGGACGTTGGAGCTTGGGTGTTCTCTGCGGAAAAATAATTACCCGCACCGAAGGGAACACCCATGCGAGCTATTGTTTAGGAATCATCGTCTAAATAATTAATAAATAAAGCATGCATCAAGAAATAAACACAAAACAAAAAAAGAAAAGACCTGGAAAAATAATTCCAGGTCAAAAATTAAAATCAATGGTATGCCTCCCTCCAAAACTCTTTCGCACCCTATGTGCTCTGTCTTATGAACACACGTCTCACGTGTCACTACTCTCAGGCCAGGTACCTACCCGGGAAGTCTATAATTCCCGCCTAGCATGCTTCCGTGCGCTCGATCCGCGATGCGTGATCATTTGCCATGGATGTCAAACTAGGAGAGGGTGGTGTAGCATGGATCGACCGGACGGGTGTCGGCCATCCCAGCAAGGCTGGGTATGGACCGGCCATGACGGATTCGTTCTAAAGCGCACCCCCACCCCTGGGTACGTACCCCTGGGTACAATAAGCGTATGTAAGCCCTATACGAGAGGTTTCTTGTTAAAAATCGGCTAAGTCCGAGAGAACCCGTGGTGCACATGCGCGCATCAGAGCTTCCCTGACAACACGTCTCGGAATTGGATGCGAGTGCTTACCTATAGTGTACCGAGTAGGTACTAGTAACTACTTAAAATCTATCTGTTCTCGTTTTTTGATGGTACCAATCAGGACCAGAATTAAACGGGCTTCCCAAAACTGTAAACTATTTTGAAATCGGCCCAGAAATTGCTGAGTTACCGTCGAAGCTCCCCGCTAAATTATACTCGGAATATTGCTATAAAGTTGTAGCCGCGTGTATATATTAAACTAAATATAAAGATCTGTGTACACGTGGTCGGTACGTCACTAGCATAGCAGAACGCTGATTGGCTGGCGCTCAGCCGCTGATTGGTTGAGGCGCCCAGCCCTGACATCACAGCGAGTATAAAAGGGGTGAAAAAACAAGGATCAGGAGCATCGCCGGCGTGGAAGCCAGCCCGCACAGGATGCCTGGACCACCTGGATGACGGATGTGAACTGCTGACCCACTAATGATCTTCAACTGGCTTCTTACGGATCCCAGCACATCCACGGTGTAGGACGTCCTCGGCTTCCACATAATTGTGGATACTCCTGGATGGCCATCCGGGAGTAATAAACTAAATTTAAAGTTAGACTTTCCGCATCCAGACTTTCCTAATGCAACTTCTACGTGCGGGCCCGGAATGTAATCGTACACGATGTAGAGCCGCGGTAATTCTTGGTGGACGACTCGCTGGATCTGCCAACCACGCTGAAAAGTGAACACTAAATTCCGCACTGCATGTCGTGTGTATTTTAATTAACTTTTCGACCACAGTCTGGTGGACTTTGCTAGATGCACTGTATGAGCTATGCAATGCATCCCACACCGTGTGCCTCGTTATGTATCCGCTTAACCTTATTATACAGCCCTCTGTTAATGGGCAACCTTTAACGTTATTACTTCCGTCACCGGACGGAGAACTGTCTCACATCAGTATAAATTATGATTTAGTTATAGACTCTAACAGAAGCTACTTCACTGTTCTGTTTCACTATCATGAGTATGCACAGTATGTACCCTGCCTGGAGGAGTCAGTTTGCGGATCAACCTGCGGAGACCAGCTGCGGAAATTGCCTGCATAAACTCCAGCTCCAGAGAATGTGTCAACCCAAGCTATTAATATGTTAGCACCTCAATTTCAGTAACATAGTAGCCTGTTCCGTATCGACGACTATTAGGTACTCAAGTAACTACTATTGTACATCTAATTATTATTTCCGTATATGGCACTGATGACTAATAGGTGCCTTCCCGGTCTTAGGACCGCAATTTATAATTTCTTTATCACTGTTTATATTATCCTTATTTACTGTGGGTGCATTAACTAACCGCACCATTTAGGGCTATCAACCTGATACTAAACAGCAACATTTATATCCGCATCACTTATCCCTACCATCATCAACTTTACACTGAGGTCGCTGACCATTTGAGCCCAGCGTGTTACCGACTAAACCTTACTATTCAGCTCAAATAGGATAAGTTTGAAGTGGTTAGGGACAATCTCTTCGTTAGGCGACATATAGTGTACGCCTCTTTTCCGGCTGTTGTGGTAATGTAGCCCCACCTACAGGGCCACGTATATATTAAAGTTATTGTCTCTTTCCACGATCCACTAGCCGCATGGCTTCTTAATTGTTTGGACATCCCATCAGCACGTTGATCTGATCGGACCCTGGGAAACTATCAGAGGTTTCCGAGTGGTGATGGTTAGTGCTGATTTACATACATCTCCCCCGTATCCTCGGATGTTTGTTAGCTAGATAACCCGGCCAACGAAGGAAAGCACTGCGAAAACATATAGTTATAAATGTGAGTTTGATAGGTTTATTTTACCGTCCCGCAGTGCATATCTGGGCACATTGGAACATAATCCTAACGACAGGTCAAAAGTTAGATCCATAGGAAATGGTGATGGGCGAAATGCGCATCTTCATCCAACTCATCGGAGTGTCTGGGAAGGATCTTAGAATCCACCACGCCCTCATGGGAAGGATGCTCACGGTGGATATTCGCCTCTCTACCACCACCCTAACGATATGTCAGTGATCAAACTTGCTTATGTGGAATGTAGCCATTGTCCAGGTGATGTTTTATGTGGTTGCGGGGCAAGGTACCCGGATTCTCATCAAATTCGGATATGTTGCGATGTAACATGTACACTTAACGGCCGTGGAGGTAGATGCCTTTCAAAGTGACCTACGGGAAGCTGGGCGTCTGCGCCCATTGGACAGCTGTATCTAACGATAGGTAGGAATCCCTGCCACTTGTGGCCAAAGCTAGTTCTCATTTCTAACACTTAAATGGTAGGTTAGACTGTAGTGGAAGGCCTGCATAAATAAAGCGGCATCTACCAATACAGCAACTTGGAACTACATAAGACGGTGTCATAGGAATTCTTCAGAAATCGCTCATTCCGCCTTCACGTAAACCAGTATGCATCACATTAATTATGGCTTCACTAGGATTTTTCTGCAATTGGCATTTTCTGATGAACAAAAGAGTCGCCCTTTTTGCCAACTCTTTTCCTCTGCTTCGGCGTTGAAGGCATTTTCCTGTGACTGAGGCCCGTGCCTCTCACAACAGCAAGAATTACTGTGATGGAGGCCCGTGCGAGGCACCTTCCTCTTGCACCATCATGAAATATTCGGTGACGAGGCCCGCGCATGGCACTTTCCTCTCGCAGCAATAATGTTTTATCTGTGTATGTTAGGGGTATATTAACTTATATTAAGTTACTTAGTGATCTCTTATGTGGATGCTTCTCTTGCGGGGATACCTCTGCCGATTCAAGGACCTGTGTGGTACCTCTGGCGACACCACGTAGATAGGACACCAGCTGGCTCTATATTGTGTATTATTGTGCTCATATTACTGGCAAACGTTTCACCATGTTTGTATAGTACTTATTTATATTCTAAGTATATTATTCTAATTACTCCATTCTCTAAATTAGTATGGAAAGACACACCGGTGACACAAACAGTTGGGACGACACCATGTGGTTCAATCGCAGCGGCAATGGTTGCACACTCCCCCCCCCACCCTGGAACATCATTGTTCCACCAGCTCTAGAAGTCGGTCTATGTACTCCACAGAGACGGCCCATGGGAACTGCAACCCCGAGATCCGTAACAAACCAGCCATCCCGGTCATCGCGCACTTGCGGTGCGATGGATGGATATTCAATTGCGGACCAGCACGTACCCCCACAAGCTACAATCACAGCACTTTAAAGGATAACATCTCATGATATCTATACAGATGATCTAATAGGCCACTCATAAACTATGTTTGGGATGATTTTAAGCCTTTTATCATCCCGTCAACGAAAGATATTCAGGTTTTAGTAGCTAAATGTTGGTAGATTTCTACAGCTTATGATGGCTGTCATGATTTACTTTTCAAACAATCAGAAAAACCTTAGCGTGCCTCCCTCGGTATATGCGATCAGTCATCGAGGTGCCAACTATAGCTTGACAATGTGGTATAAAAGCAACCATACAGTTAAGCTGTTGAATAGTTTGAAACTAATTTGACTGGAAGGTGCTGCTGACATAGACAGACAAAGAACAGGTCATCATGATCAGGCCAGATGAGACAAAAACTACTTCAAATGCAAAGATTTTAATAATTCTTATAATCTTTCCAAGTTGGTGAGTCGCTGCTCAGGAAAAGGTGTAGCTACTTAATTATCTAATCATATGGATGAGCACACGCTACGGTATCTGTGAAAGTTCAATAAGACTAGAGAGCATATCAGAGCACTGAAACAGCTCTTATATGCGTCCAAGACGTTGATAGAATGATTCAGGGTAATGTGGGTAAGAATCTTTAAATCTTTTCAGGAACCACAGATACGATTACAACCTAATTTGATGCAAGTTCAAAATAGTCGTGACGCCTGCCGCATCAAACGCCTCTGTACTATCACCCAACATCTCTGGCTTGACACCATAACCTCCAACGATGCATTATAATTCTACTGTCAGTGAAATTGGCACAGTGAATATATAGGTCAAAGTTTGGCCATGTTCTGTGAATATCGCTAGACATACCTGCACAGAAAGGCTTGTCCTGTGAATGCTAGACGCTAGACATACCTGCACTCTGAGCCAACAGCTAGAAAACCTGCAAAGGATACAACTGCACAAACCTGCTAAATATGCTACATACCGATGTGAAAGAGACAGAACTGGGTACACTGAGAACCCAAGAAGAACGAGACAGCATTGGGTACACTGAGAATCAAGAGGAACAAGACAGGATTGGGTACACTGAGAACCAAGAATAATGAGGTGGGAGTGGGTACACTGAGAACCAAGAATACTGAGGTGTGACTGGGTACATTGAGAACCCAGAATAATGATGTTGGCCTGGGTACACTGAGAAACAAGAATAATGAGACATGACTGGGTACACGGAGGACCAAGAATAATGAGACAGGACTGGGTACACTGAGAACCCAGAATAATGAGATGGGACTGGGTATACTGAGAACCAAGAAGAACGAGATGGGACCGGGTACACTGAGAACCAAGAATAACGGGGTGGGACTGGGTACATCAAATTAAAAAAAATCCTATATGGCCGCCAAACATGCTACATTTGATTGCCCCATGGCGGCCATGTTTTTTGACGGATCACCTTCCATTGAAAAACCTTTTATGGCCCTTTCACGAAAACTAGGTCATCCAAGATGACTGCTGAACCATTTGTCAACCGAGTCAATAAAGTTCTCTTGAACTAACTTGGCTTACCTCTTGCCCTAGATGCTTCATGAGTTTTGAATCGATTCTCTAAGCGGTTTCGGAGATTTTAAAGACATTTCTAACAAGAGGCCCAAGGGCCTGTGATGCTCACCTGGACCATTGGCATTTAAATACACATGATGGAAAATCTTTGGAAAACCCAAGATGGGCACCAAAAAATTGACCAATCAAGACTCGTTTAATGTTGAAGCCTACCATCATAGGATCGTTTCACCCAAGTTTTGTTGAAATCGGGATATTGATTGAAGGAGTACCATTTTTAAATGGTTCCGGAAAACTTTAAGAAAATCAGAGCTTGCTGCCAAAACATTGACCTATCAAAATTCTGAATAGAAGTTCTAGACGCTACGACTATAGGATCCTTCTAGCCAAATGTGGTTGAAATTTCCCAAACGATTAATGAGGAGTAGCAATTTACATGAATTTCTATTTTTCAGAAAATCCAAGATGGCCACCATCAAGCCGTCAAAATTTTGTATATAGTATGAAGCATACTGTCCTAGGGTTCTTTCAGCTGAGTTTGGTTGAAATCGGCCAAGCAGTTAATGATGAGCAGCCTTTTAACTGATTTCCCAAAATATTCAGAAAATCCAAAATGGGCGCCAAAAAAATTGAACAATCAAAATTCTGTATGCAAGCTCTGAAGTCTACCGTCCTAGGCTCATTCTAGCCAGTGTGGTTGAAATCGCCCAAGTAGTTAATGAGTAGATGATTTTCAGCCATTTTTAGGAAAATTCAAAATGGCCACTTAACAAATTTACCACAATTTTTTTTTTATACAAGCTCTAAAGCATACCGTTTTAGGGTCCTTCCAGCCAAGTTTGCTTGAAAGCGGTTAATGAGGGGTAGCCTTTTAATTGATTTCCCAAAATTTTTAGAAAATCCAAGATGCCCGCCGGAAAAATGGACCAATCAAAATTCTGTATACAGGTTCTGAAATCTACCAGCCTAGTATCCTTCCAGTCAAGTCTGGTTGAAATTACTCAAGCAGTTAAAGGTGCATATTCCCAGCAAAACTACTGAAAATAAAATTGTTTATATTAAATAGATTTAGAGCTTAAACTGTGAGCCTATATGCAATGAAACGAAACAGATCTTAACATATGATGATGTCATTACGTATAAATTAATACCATTTTTTAAGTTGCAAAATTGAAATAGAGGCCCGTGCCTCTATTTCAATTTTGCAACTTAAAAAATTATACTAATTTATACGCAATTAGTCTTATTAAAATATTTTATAAAGAGTAATACTGGAATGACAGGCATGGTAGCACAGACCCATGTCATTGAAGTTAAAATCTTTCCAAAATATTATTTTCTTGGACAGCAAATTTTCAAGACCCTTTCAGAAACCATGTCTGGCTTGACATTTGAGAGGCTAAAGAACCATCATCTTTTGGCCGCTAATTCGTGTGTAAATCATAACCTATAAGCCACAATTCATACAAAGTGATAAATTTAAAAAAGATTTACCTAGATGCTTCTCTTGTTCATCAATAATTCCTGTAAGGGTGTATTTTCTCCAGTGACCATTGAATGTGTTCGCAAGATTCAATGTTTTTAGTGTCCATAATCCTGGCTGTAAGGCTCAATGCCTTCAATGTTCGATCAGGGTTACAATGTGCAATATCTTCAACTTGCAACCACTCAGGGTGGAAAGGTTTTAATACATGCATGTGTTCATGGATCCTGGCTGCAAAGCTCATTATATTCAAGTACTAATAGATTGTGATGTTAAGCTTCCAAATTTTCGCCGTCTTTAATCATTGCTGGAAGGCTCAATGTCTATATGTATTCATGGTTGCGAGGTTTAAATTGTTCAGTGTTCATCAATCACAGCTGCAGGGTTTAAATTGTTAAGTGTTCATCAATTATGTCTGCAAAGTTCAATGTCTGCAGTGTTCATCAATTATGGCTGAAAGGTTAAATGTCTTCCATTGTCCATCTATTATGGCTGCAAGGTTAAATGTCTTCCATTGTCCATCAATGATGGCTGCACGTTTAAATGTCTTCCATTGTTCATCAATTAAGGCGACAAGGTTCAATGTATTCAGTGTTCATCAATCACGACTGCAAGGTTCACTGACTTCCAGCGTCTTTAATTTTTAGCTTTTATGGTTCTCATGGATGTTGGCTTCAATCTTTCCCTTTTATATGTATCAGCAACAATTTCCTAGTGTAGGACTTCCATCTATGTAAATTCATTTATCTTAAATATATTCTTTGACGAAATAAGTGGGTCTGCATTTTTACACTTTTTTTAATTTTGATACAAACAGGCTTATGATCAGAGAAATAACTTTCAAATACACCAGATGAAACTAAATAATCAGGAAGATCTGTGTAAATGTGGTCTAGTAGAGATCCAGTAACCAGTATTGTATATTAACAAAGTCAAGGGAGACACAAAACTTAACCACAAATAACTGAGCGGAAAATATAGGGAGGAAGGGGATAAAAGCATCTTACTATTGACAATAATGCAGCAATGAAGCTATAGATGCAGTTTGGTGACCATAACCCAGACAGTTTAGTTGTAACTGAGTTAAACAAAAAACTTAACCGGTATTATATATTAACAAAGTCAAGGCAAACACAAAACTTAACCACAAATAACAAAGTCCCTGCGCGGAAAATATACGGAGGTGATAAACGCATCTTACTAATGATAACAATGCAGCAATAGATGAAGTTTGGTGACCATAACCCAGACAGTTTAGTTGTAACTGAGTTAAACAAAAAACGTAACCAGTATTATATATTAACAAAGTCACGGCAAACACAAAACTTAACCACAAATAACAAAGTCCCTGCGCGGAAAATATAGGGAGGTGATAAACGCATCTTACTAATGATAACAATGCAGCAATGAAGCTATAGATGAAGTTTGGTGACCATAACCCAGACAGTTTAGCTTTGAGTTAAACAAAAAACTTAACCAAAACTCCGGACACGGACGATGATGACGCCACCGATGCCGTGGTGATGACATAAGCTCTTCTGTTCTTCGAACTAGTGCTGAAACGGGTAACCGAGTACTCGCCAACTGTTCTGTTCTGTTCTTGGAGTTTCCGCCAATGTCTGGCGCACCACCTTTCGGTGTATTATCCAGGAATCTCTAGAATCCGCAAATTACTGGAGTTTTCCATTAATTATATCGTATATTATATACACACACGCAAACGATCATTAAATCTTACATTTATGTACATGCATGTACACACGCAAGTGAGTTTCCTATCTAAATATAGGTAAATTGTCACAGTTCATAGACGCGTAAATGAGTTCATTGTTATTGAAATACATGTAGGAGCATCCAGAAAGCATAAGGTGCACCGTATTTTTCTATGCGCAATTGACTTTAATTATATACTGACTTGATATTTTATAATGCATGCTTTGTTAGGTAATTCATTTCATTTAAGAGATGATTACGTCTGATATGAAGTTTATAGCAGTTTCCTGGAGATAGATTCAATTTTCAACATTGAATCGCTTCCAATCAGGCCAAACAAGAGAGTTGTGTCGAGTAACATCTGGAGAATAAGATTCTCATCCTTGCTTATTAATTCCCAGCTATCTGCCGCGACTAGATGCTCGATTTCCGCTATATAGATGCTTCTGATATCTGCAAATTCTGGACACTGAACTAGGAAATGCATACAGTCTTCTAGAACGTTCTTACAAAAAGGACAGGCATCATTCTCATATTGATTAAATTTGGATCTGTGTGCTTGCAGATAGTATGTACCGGTTAGTAACCTTGCCTTGATGACGGCACGTTTTACATCATATGTATTTGCTGTCACTGTTGACCAGATCGGATGTGGCCTTCCGATATCAAGGATGTCAACATTCACAAACCGGGCTGATGATTTCTGCTTAATGTCTTCCTTTAGCATCTCTAGGACTACTGTTTACAGCCTGTTGGACATGACGCTTACATACACATTTAGGTGGTGGGTCTTGTAGCAGCAGATGGGCTGATGGTAATTGATATTTTTGTAAAATCAATTCAACATCTTGAAACCAACTGTGTCTGCCTTCTCTTTTCATAACGAGCTGCCGAATTGCTAACTGTTGTTTGACAGAGCCTTCACTCCTTAGTATTGCACCAAGTAATGCCAGCTTCTTCTTTTCAATTTGCGCCTCTATCGGCAGTGCACTGAGAAGTAAATATGCCAGTGAATTTGCACAACTATTTGGAAGTGATTGCAATTGCTTTAAGGTTTTCCTTTCATGTGTAGTGATCTGACTCATTTCCTTCTTTGGTATAATTAATGCCTCCAGTCCATCGTGGTATTACCTATGTTGACCATAGTTTTATACTGACAATTGGGCTTAGTCCATTAATTCCATGAAAGCCAGCACCCATCAATGAATAAGCTGTTGCACGAGCTTTTCTTATAATTTCTTTGCCTAGGCCACTTTTGTCGTCTGTTCTTATTAGTCCCAGATGTTTATATTCCTTTACCACGTCCATCTTTTCTTCGTTTAGTGTCCACTCATATTCTGTTTCTTTGCCTTGATTGAAAACAATCACTTGGCTTTTGGCAAAGCCATTAACATACCGTTCTTTATTTGCATGCATTATTACAGCATTCAGTCCCACCTGTAACCCATCTGGGGATGTATCGAGGACTGTTTTATCATCACATTACTATGGTATTGAGCCCAGATATATTGAACGAAATATGTAGACCAGTTGCTGTTTGCTCAAGTAATTTTAGTAGCGGATCCTCATATGGTTTATGAAAATCAGACCCCACCTTGTAGAAGGCCTTGTTTGACAGCAAACTTTCGACTTCTATGTCCCTCCCACTTGACTTGTGCTGACCGGTTACGAATTAGCGAGTACCCGGTTATAAAATCCATAACCGGGTACCCGGTTATACAACATGTACCCTAATGCAGATGAAAACAAACTATGCAATATCGTCAGCTAGCGTTAAAATGGATAGTCATAGACGTCGATCGACCGTATGGAATCATTTTAAATTAACTCAGGATAATAAAAAAACACAATGTACTTTATGTCAGACAAAAATCGCGTATGTCAAGTATGAAAAATCATCTAAAATTTCGACACCCAACTACATTAGAATCAGACACGGCAGCCAATTATAAGGGTACAACTACCAGTCCTGGTATTTCCAAAGTACAATCACAGCTCACATTTGGGAACCTTAATAGGCCTATGCCAAAGGGGAAGTGGCAAGACATTACCAAGAGTATTGTCGAATTTTGTGCTACAGACATAAGGCCACTGAGCATAGTGAATGGCACAGGGTTTCGTAATTTGGTATCCAAACTAGATCACTCTTACCAGGTACCAAGACACTACGATTAGAAACTACACAAAATATTACTACGAGTCCCTCCATAGCAAACTCCAACACGAACTGAATGAACACACATATGTAGCCCTAACAACAGATGCTTGGACAAGTTGTGCTGCAGAAGGGTATATCACAATCACAGTTCATTATATTCATAAGAACTGGTTGTTTCGCCACAACGTTTTGTGTACCAGTGAAATACATGATCGCCACACAGGGCACCATCTTTCCAATGTGCTCCAAGAACTGATAATGCGTCTAACATTGTCCTAAATATGCAAATATTAAAGTGGCCACACATAAGATGTTTTGGACACACCCTACAGTTAAGTGTAAACGCTGGACTTAATCTAGGCCCCATCTCTAAAGCTGCGAGTGTCGGTAGACGTGTTGCCACACATTTAAGGAAATCTGCCTTGGCAACAAGTGCATTGAAAACTAAACAGAAACAGATGGGGATTGTAGAACATGCACTGTTGCAAGATGTTGCCACCAGGTGGAACTCAACATATTTCATGTTTCAACGTCTCTTGGAGCAGCGATTGGCGATTTTTGCTGTCCTCCATGATGAAAAAGTCACGAAGCAAGGTGATGCCCGAGTATTTGAACTAAGTGATCACATATGGCGAACAATAGAAGAGATAACACCTGTTCTGAAACCACTGCAGCTGGCCACAGCAGTTGTCTGTTCAGAAGATTTCCCAACGTTGAGCATGATATACCCTATAGTCTCAGATCTGGTTCAAAACCACCTCTCAGATGATACCACCGATATCAAGGTCATCTCAGATTTCAAGAGAACTGTCAGGAATGATCTCACCAAGAGATACAAACCTGACAGTGATCTTCACAAACAACCATACATTATTGCAGCAGCTCTGGACCCACGGTACAAATCATTGAAGTTCTTGCCAGAGGGTGATCAAACGGCTGTGTGGCCATATGTCAAAACTCTATTGCACGCTCAACCAAATGATGACAGCACTGCAGCCACTGCTGAGGGTATGAATGATGGGACAGACACTACTATGATCACAGGTGACACTGACCAGAAATCTACAGAAATTGCCCATGCCACAGACTTAGTGGGGTCTCAACCTAAGCGTTCTAAACTGGAGCAAGCAAACCAAACAATGGCTTTACTTATGGGCGATCTGTACGACTGTTCCGAGAATGTTTCTCAATGTGACAAAGATGCCGAACTCTTATCATACCGCAATGAACGTACCATTGTGGACATGAGTCCACTCAGCTGGTGAAAACTAAATGCTGGTCGATTCCCATCTTTGAGCACACTTGCCAGGAGATTTCTCGCCATTCCCGGAACATCAGTTCCATCTGAGCGTATATTTTCAGCAGCAGGAAACATTGTGATGAAGAAGAGAGCCTCACTCGATCCTGATACTGTAAACGAACTAATCTTCCTTCGAGAAAACTTCCATGACAAGCACAGAGTAAGTTCTTTTCCATCGGAGTCAACAGCATCGACGTCAGCTCCAAGTGTTGAAAGTGAAACCACAGATGTTTCAATAAATGTACTTAAACTGCCTCCATTACCTACTCTTCCAGAGGAACTTCTTGAATAATTTCAAATTTCCTCGGATGAGTCGGTTCTAATGTTGTTGTTTCTAGTCAGACTGATCCGATGGATTAGTTTTACCGGTTGTTTCTGCAGTTGCTTGTGCATTGTTATTGTTCCGTGGTGTTCTCACGGTTGTGTTTATTTTATAGCATTTTACCCAAGTACCTGTATCTCAATTTCAAGCCAACCAAAAACATAATTATTGATTTTTATAGATTAAGCTGTTGAATATTTTGAAACTTAATTTATATATCACAATTTGATTATTCAGTACTATTTTAACAAATTCATCACTGACTTATCAGTGACAGATTTTCAAAAATAGTCTTCTCTTGGCTTGCAGATGGACATTTCTCAAGACCACTGCCAATGCTGCTTCTGGCCAGTTGGCCACTAAAGGGTTACCTTGGCATTACAGCCATATCTCGATTTTGTTCAAAGTAACACCACAGACTTACAGTCAGATTAAACCTTTATTGGCTAATTAATAATTATTGCTCAAATTTGTTTTAAAATTTTCAACTTACTCTTTAAAAAATAGCCATCTTGAGATTATTTTTAAAAAATTTACCACTAGAATAACTGGCTCGCTTATCGAGTCAGTCAAATTGTCTTCTCTTGGTCTGCAAAAGGACAATAGCAGAAAATCTAATTTTCCATATTCTTTCAGCATGGAAAGTCAGGAAAAGTATGAAATTATTCAAATGAAAACTATGAACCCTGGACTGTTTGATTTTGTTGAAAGGGTCAATTGACTTATTTCGGATCTCTTGCTTATGTGCGATGATTGTGTTGTGGCACTGTGTGCCAGAATGCACATTGATGAAACTTAATGATCAGCCATCATAATGATATTTATGAGTTGAATGATAATTGATAATGGATCCATCTCTAGCTATTCACCGCCCATTTGTAGCTAAGCTCTGTCCACGTTTTGCGCATGTTGTTATCGATTTATATACATTGAACGATGAATTCCCAGAATCCCAATTTCAAGCTAACTATATAAGTAAGCTGTTGAATATTTTGAAACAAATTTGACTGGGGGCTGATGCTACCTATGGCAGCAACAGACCCCAGACAAATTAGTTTCAAAATATTTAACCAACGTCAGCCTGTTTATTGAATAGTAAAGAGTCTAAGACATACAATTTTAAGAATTCATATATATACACTTGAGGGACATTGCAATGTTTATTCTGGAGCTAGATACGTCACTATGCATTCAATTGCATTGTGGCGTTCCCCTACATGGCTACGTATGACATAATTAAGTATTGACGTCATATACTTGACTGACAGATTTCCCAAGATCGGATCCATCCATTGATAATAAACGTGTTATGCTTCACATATATGTGAAATAGTGAATTATTCAGTAATAAATTGCCATATAATTAATTGGTTTGTTTTGCTTAAAAGGTAAAACCACATTGTGATTTTGCCAAAATTTGGTCATATTTCCAAAAATGTTGGTCCCATTCCCAGAATTATTAATTTCCTAATAAGAAAAGTGAGTTACTTCATCAGGATGTTGAGTTTGTTCGAGTATAGCTCTCTGACCAGTGACCATCTCGGTTACAACGTACCAGGGTTATTGTTAAAGAAGTGGCCGAGATGTTCATCAAATTCAACATCCCGCAGAGATAGATAAGTTTTTTCGTTATATATTAGCCTCCCTCAACCCAGATGGAGCCTGTTGTGAGATTGTCTGAGGACAGGCTTTTGAATTTTCATCCATCCATCCCACTACCACATAACACATACACCCCTGCTATATATATATATATATATATATATATATATATATATATATATATTATATATAGTAGGAGGGATATGTGGTAGTGAGATGATTGGACATATATATATATATATATATATATATATATATATTATATATATAGTAGGAGGGATATGTGGTAGTGAGATGATTGGACGAAAATTCAAAGGCCTGTGGTCTGAGTCATTCTGACAGTGACAGCACATCATTCACATGTTCACGTTTTTTAAAAGTATTTGGACATTATGTGTTAACATCCCATGGGTACATGTACCACAGAATCCAAAATGTGTGAGGTCACTGTAAGATTTTTAGAAAATTGTTGAAGGCACGACTAGACTTTATGAAATTCGGACGAATTTAACACTTCACTGGAATGTTTAAAGTCGAGCCGCCAAAATGAACGAGATCATTGATTTCAAACAAGTGGGCGATTTGTATGGATGCTAGTAAGTGGATTTAATCAACAGAGACCAAAAATCATATTATATAAAGGATTATTTACCGAAATGAAGTAATTCCTATTCAATCAAAGTTAACACGCAATAGATGTTTTACGTCATAATATTTCGACACTTGAGCGGTCGTTCCATTCCATTATTTTCATTGGCTGTGACGAGGGAAATTATCCAATCAGAATGAAAAGTACATTTTCTTCAGATACAATTGAACAGAAAATTTGTTTCGTGTTTCTTCTAGCTATTCCGCTCCTTTATTTTTACTGGCTTTTGCTGACAGATTGACAGATTTTCCGAATCATCCAATCAAATTGCGAGACTCAGTTAATTGAACGTCTACGTGCCACTACATGTTATGTATGGAAGATTCTTGCGCTATTACAAAGCGAACTTTCGCTTCAGTTTGTCGACTCGTTAATATAATTTTCTTACCGATCAACCTCCATTATTAGGTATATCCATATTGTGGAATAGTTTAGCACACATTACAGTCACAAAAACATCTATTTATTTCGTTCTCGGAAAGGATATTTAGGTAATATCGCTGAATAAATAAGTCTAGCGAAACAAGAAGCCATTTTTTTCACTCCAGCAGTCTTTTGGACGGGTAACCGAATACTAACCGGTTAGCGCAAACGGGTATTCGGTTACAAAATCTGTACCCGTTTCAGCACTACTTCGAACAGGTGAGCTAAAAATAATTTTCAAGTGTTCTGGTGTGAATATGCGCCTTTAATGAGTAGCGTTTTAAACGATTTCCTACCATTTTTCAGAAAATCCAAGATGGCCGCCGAAAAGTGGACCAGTCAAAACTTTGCACACAACATCTGACTCATACTACGCTAGGGTTGTTCCATCCAAGTTTGATTGAAATCGGCTTGGTAGTTATCGAGGAGTCGGCTTTTAAGTGATTTCCAGAAATGTTCAGAAAATCCAAGATGGCCACCAGAAAAACTGAGCAGCCAAACTTCTGTATACAAATTCTGAAGCATACCAGCATACTATCCTCCCAGCTAAGTCTGGTTGAAATTGCCCAAGCAGTTAATGAGTAGTGTTTTAAATGATTTCCTGCCATTTTTCAGAAAATTCAAGATGGCCACCGAAAAAATTGCCCAATCAAAATTCTGTATAGAAATTCTGAAGCCTACCCCATAGGCTTCTTCTAGCCAAATTAGATTGAAATCCGCTAAGCAGTTAATGAGAAACATTTTAAAGCAAAACTTGATGGCCGGACGCCGGATGGTCGCCATGGCATAAGCTCACTTGGCCATTCTGGCCAGGTGAGCTAAAAATCGTACAAAATCCAAGATGGCCACCGGTCAAATACACTGCTAGTTTAGCGGGAGAGCGGTGAAATAAAACTCATCATTCTGCAGTATAATGATTAATATAAATCATATAGTCAAAGGGTTAACTGGCAGAAGCAGCTTTCAGTCAAATGGCAGGTAGCATTAGCATTCAATATAACTGGGCAAATTGCCATTCATAAATCAATGTGTGAATCTTGCCCTCATGCTAGACAGAGACTATGGGCTTGTTAAGTGATGACGTATTTCTGGGTTCAGCTCGATTGTCAAATACACAAAACAATGTTTTTGTGTAACAACAAATGATGACGTCATAAACACGTACTTATGACATAATAAAGTAAAATACACACTACCTGGTTCCGAATCACGCGCAACGATGTCATACTTAACAAACCCATAGCCACGAATACATCAACTGGCTTTCACTTTCCAATAAGACAATAAAACCGGATGCTGTTATGGTCTCGTGGAATGGCCATTTACGGGCCAAGAAAATACAATCTTTGAAAATTTACCACTGGAATGGCGCTCGATAACCGAGCCAGTCGTTCCAGTGATAAATTTTCAAAAATTGTATTCTTTTGGTCTGTAAATGGACATTCAGTAGGCAGATATTAAAATTTTCTTGAACAAATTTGACCATTAAAAGGTTAATAGAGATAAATTAAAATATGCGTCTCTCAGGTGTTTACAGAGGGATGTGTGTCTCTCAGGTGTTTACAGAGGGATGTGTGTCTCTCAGGTGTTTACAGAGGGATGTGTGTCTCTCAGGTGTTTACAGAGGGATGTGTGTCTCTCAGGTGTTTACAGAGGGATGTGTGTCTCTCAGGTGTTTACAGAGGGATGTGTGTCTCTCAGGTGTTTACAGAGGGATGTGTGTCTCTCAGGTGTTTACAGAGGGATGTGTGTCTCTCAGGTGTTTACAGAGGGATGTGTGTCTCTCAGGTGTTTACAGAGGGATGTGTGTCTCTCAGGTGTTTACAGAGGGATGTGTGTCTCTCAGGTGTTTACAGAGGGATGTGTGTCTCTCAGGTGTTTACAGAGGGATGTGTGTCTCTCAGGTGTTTACAGAGGGATGTGTGTCTCTCAGGTGTTTACAGAGGGATGTGTGTCTCTCAGGTGTTTACAGAGGGATGTGTGTCTCTCAGGTGTTTACAGAGGGATGTATGTCTCTCAGGTGTTTACAGAGGGATGTGTGTCTCTCAGGTGTTTACAGAGGGATGTGTGTCTCTCAGGTGTTTACACAGGGATGTGTCTCTCTCAGGTGTTTACAGAGGGATGTGTGTCTCTCAGGTGTATACAGAGGGGTGTGTGTCTCTCAGGTGTTTACAGAGGGATTTCATCCACTTTCTCAACTTCTCTAGGTAGTGTCAGCCAGCTGGCTTGGAATCAATTGACGTTCTTGTAGTAGAAGCCTGGAAGATAAATCAAAGACTGCTAAATTAATCATCAGCTGTTTGGGAGTGACAAATTCAAAGTTAGCCGGCCAAATAACATAAATGCTACATGTCTGTATACATAGCAATCTTCACCATTAAAATTTAGTAAATATGATTATGATTATTCGATCAAATAAAAAATTTCAAAATGGTCGCCCAAATGCTCAAATTAGATTAGTGGCTGCCAAGCATATTTTTCCGTTGAACAAACTTGAACAAGAGGCCTAAGGGCCTGTGGCGCTCACCTGGACTATTAGCATTTGAACCATTTGCATTTAAATAGATATGATGGATCATTTCCGGAAGATCCATGGGCACCCCAAAAAATTAGCAATTAAAATTCTGAATAGATGTTCTAGTCATTCTAGTCAAATTTGGTTGAAAGACTAAGGAGAAGCAACGTATTGACAATTTCTGGTAAATTTTTCAGAAAAACTAAGATTTTCACCCAAAAATTTCTCAATCAAAATTCTGAAAAGATTTTCTAGAGCCTACCACCATAGAATGCATTTAGCCAAATTTGGTTGAAATATGTCAATCAGCTAAGGAGTAGCATTTTGACCATTTCTGGTAGATTTATCATAAAATCTCAGATTTCCACCCAAAAAATTGATCAACCAAAATTCTGAAAAGAAATTCTAGAGCCTACCACCATAGAATGCATCTAGTCAAATTTGGTTGAAATATGTCAAGCAGCTAAGGAGGAGTAGCATTTTGACCATTTCTGGTAGATTTTTTAATAAAACCTAAGATTTTCACACAAACAAAAAATTGATCAACCAAAATTCAGAAAAAATCGTCTGGAGGGTATGAGCTTAGGATCATTCCAGCCAAATTTGGTTGAAATTGGTCAAACCGTTAAAGAGAAGACGCGATTTGATGGACGGGCGGATGCCATGGCATAAGCTCACTTGGCCTTCCAGGCCAGGTGAGCTAATAATCCTTAGTACATAATCATATTTGCAAAATTTTGTCAGATCACTTAAGCGGTTGAGATGTTTAAAATATTTCTAGCAAAATCCAAGATGACCCTCATACAAATTGACCTATCAGCTTTGTTTCACCAAATTTGGATCTCTATGTTCAATGGAAGTTTCAAATTTGATGAAAATTAGCCCAGCAGTTCTTGACAGGTGGATGGACAGTTAGCATGGCATAAGTTCACTTGGCCTTTGAGGTCAGGGGGAGCAAATAAAATATTGATTTTGGTTAGAAAATGCCTGATAGGTTCTCCATAGCAGAGCAAAACGCAAACATTGACCAAGATTGGACGCCACCCCAAGATTGGACGCCACCACCACTGTCAGACAATGATCGGGGTATCACATAAGCACTTTTTATTTCATAAAGATGAATTAAAAATAGAAGTACAACGTGTGGCATTAAAATTCAGCTTTCAGTATCAGTCACACATCTAAATATATCTGTGGAGCAAGTTTGTTATTCTACAGATGCACATGTGAAAGCCGTACGTTAAGTCTGCCTATTATCACCGCAATTCAATATACACTATCTGCTGTGTCTTCACCTGAATCCACAGAAACATGTATGTATACAATATCTCATCGTGGTAATGTAAATCATGCACCCTTCGTAACATCTCATCTAGATAAGTCCAAGTGTAATCCTAGTGTGGAATATGGCTGCTCGCATTGTGAAGATACAGAATATGGCTACTCGCATTCTGCTGAAAATATGGAATATGGCGGCTCGCATTGTGCTGAAGATATGGAATATGGCGGCTCGCATTGTGTTGAAGATATGTCTGAGCATGTCTCAAGCTGAATTATCACTGACTTGTCCGTAGAGAAGTATCAATCAAAATTCCTGTTATTGTATGGAAATAAGTTCACAGACAATCAAGGCACGGGGAGTAACATGAATCGTCTTGACACTTGACAATCACAGTTTCATTCAGCTTAGTGTCAACATAAGCTATGGAACACTTCCTGAGGCAGTTAGATTACAGACACCTTTAAGACTAGCCTAAAAACACATCACTTTATTCGCACCCTGGCTATGATGCTATATAAATGATATATTTAGTTATTATTGATGCTTTCAAGGTACACATGCTTAAAATATGCAACAGAATATTTCTGTAAATAAAGTCGTGCTATAGTATGCCTTACTGTGTGAGGTGTATGTTTGTCTGATAATGATAAAGTCGTGCTATAGTATGCCTTACTGTGTGAGGTGTATGTTTGTCTGATAATGATAAAGTCGTGCTATAGTATGCCTTACTGTGTGAGGTGTATGTTTGTCTGACAATGATAAAGTCGTGCTATAGTATGCCTTACTGTGTGAGGTGTATGTTTGTCTGATAATGATAAAGTCGTGCTATAGTATGCCTTACTGTGTGAGGTGTATGTTTGTCTGATAATGATAAAGTCGTGCTATAGTATGCCTTACTGTGTGAGGTGTATGTTTGTCTGATAATGATAAAGTCGTGCTATAGTATGCCTTACTGTGTGAGGTGTATGTTTGTCTGATAATGATAAAGTCGTGCTATAGTATGCCTTACTGTGTGAGGTGTATGTTTGTCTGATAATGATAAAGTCGTGCTATAGTATGCCTTACTATGTGAGGTGTATGTTTGTCTGACAATGACAAAGTCGTGCTATAGTATGCCTTACTGTGTGAGGTGTATGTTTGTCTGATAATGATAAAGTTGTGCTATAGTATGCCTTACTGTGTGAGGTGTATGTTTGTCTGATAATGATAAAGTCATGCTATAGTATGCCTTACTGTGTGAGGTGTATGTTTGTCTGATAATGATAAAGTCGTGCTATAGTATGCCTTACTGTGTGAGGTGTATGTTTGTCTGATAATGATAAAGTCGTGCTATAGTATGCCTTACTGTGTGAGGTGTATGTTTGTCTGATAATGATAAAGTTGTGCTATAGTATGCCTTACTGTGTGAGGTGTATGTTTGTCTGATAATGATAAAGTCGTGCTATAGTATGCCTTACTGTGTGAGGTGTATGTTTGTCTGATAATGATAAAGTCGTGCTATAGTATGCCTTACTGTGTGAGGTGTATGTTTGTCTGATAATGATAAAGTCGTGCTATAGTATGCCTTACTGTGTGAGGTGTATGTTTGTCTGATAATGATAAAGTCGTGCTATAGTATGCCTTACTGTGTGAGGTGTATGTTTGTCTGATAATGATAAAGTCGTGCTATAGTATGCCTTACTGTGTGAGGTGTATGTTTGTCTGATAATGATAAAGTCGTGCTATAGTATGCCTTACTGTGTGAGGTGTATGTTTGTCTGATAATGATAAAGTCGTGCTATAGTATGCCTTACTGTGTGAGGTGTATGTTTGTCTGATAATGATAAAGTCGTGCTATAGTATGCCTTACTGTGTGAGGTGTATGTTTGTCTGATAATGATAAAGTCGTGCTATAGTATGCCTTACTGTGTGAGGTGTATGTTTGTCTGATAATGATAAAGTCGTGCTATAGTATGCCTTACTGTGTGAGGTGTATGTTTGTCTGATAATGATAAAGTCGTGCTATAGTATGCCTTACTGTGTGAGGTGTATGTTTGTCTTATAATGATAAAGTCGTGCTATAGTATGCCTTACTGTGTGAGGTGTATGTTTGTCTGATAATGATAAAGTCGTGCTATAGTATGCCTTACTGTGTGAGGCATATGTTTGTCTGATAATGATAAAGTCGTGCTATAGTATGCCTTACTGTGTGAGGCGTATGTTTGTCTGATAATGATAAAGTCGTGCTATAGTATGCCTTACTGTGTGAGGTGTATGTTTGTCTGATAATGATAAAGTCGTGCTATAGTATGCCTTACTGTGTGAGGTGTATGTTTGTCTGATAATGATAAAGTCGTGCTATAGTATGCCTTACTGTGTGAGGTGTATGTTTGTCTGATAATGATAAAGTCGTGCTATAGTATGCCTTACTGTGTGAGGTGTATGTTTGTCTTATAATGATAAAGTCGTGCTATAGTATGCCTTACTGTGTGAGGTGTATGTTTGTCTGATAATGATAGTCGTGCTATAGTATGCTTTACTGTGTGAGGTGTATGTTTGTCTGATAATGATAAAGTTGTGCTATAGTATGCCTTACTGTGTGAGGTGTATGTTTGTCTGATAATGATAAAGTTGTGCTATAGTATGCCTTACTGTGTGAGGTGTATGTTTGTCTGATAATGATAAAGTCGTGCTATAGTATGCTTTACTGTGTGAGGTGTATGTTTGTCTGATAATGATAAAGTCGTGCTAGAGTATGCCTTACTGTGTGAGGTGTATGTTTGTCTGATAATGATAAAGTCGTGCTATAGTATGCCTTACTGTGTGAGGTGTATGTTTGTCTTATAATGATAAAGTCGTGCTATAGTATGCCTTACTGTGTGAGGTGTATGTTTGTCTGATAATGATAGTAGTGCTATAGTATGCCTTACTGTGTGAGGTGTATGTTTGTCTGATAATGATAAAGTCGTGCTATAGTATGCCTTACTGTGTGAGGTGTATGTTTGTCTGATAATGACGCATACTTAACCCTTTAACACTGGAATCTGTTCAAGAAAATTTAAATTTTCTCATAGAAAATGTCCATTTGCATACCAAGAGAAGACTATTTTTTTAAATTACCACTGGAATGACTGGATTGGTTATCGAGCCAGTCATTCCAGGAGTAAATTTTCAAAAAATTGTCTTCTCTTGGTCTGGAAATGCACATTTCTCAAGACCAGGGCAGAAGCCATTTATGGCTGATAAGAGTGTTAAAGGGTTAATCATGAGAACATAATGCCTAAAGGATGATGAAACAGACAGCAAAGGCTTTGTTATATGAAGTAAGCGTTGGCCAAAACAAAATCCAAATCGGGAAAAACACTCATTTTTGTCTCATCTGACTAATGTCGCTTTATCCTATGAAAGCTGACATAAATATGCAACTCTTCACCATTGCTGCGAGCTTTCCAGTGTCCATTCACTTGAAGTTCAAACACAATTTTGGGGAATTGCTAAGACAATGTCTGTTATTACTATGGCGACGAGCCCCTGCTACTGTCCAACAAGAGCCGCAATTCTGTCCTGTTTCAACTTCTCCATGCGCTTCTGGAGGTGAACATTCTTGTTCTGGAGTTCTTCAATTTGATTCTGCGCCTCTCGTACCTACAATAACAGATTAAACATGTGTCATTATCTTTATCTCTTGACTAACAGATTAAACATACGTCATTATCTTTATCTCTTCAATAACAGATTAAACATGTGTCATTATCTTTATCTCTTCAATAACAGATTAAACATTTAAATAAATAATCAATAAGTGTGTCTCTTCATTAACATGTGTGATATCAAACATGTCTCTATAAGTGTGTCTCTTCATTAACATGTGTGATATCAAACATGTCTCTATAAGTGTGTCTCTTCATTAACATGTGTGACATTAAACATGTCTCTATAAGTGTGTCTCTTCATTAACATGTGTGTGATATCAAACATGTCTCTATAAGTGTGTCTCTTCATTAACATGTGTGACATCAAACATGTCTCTATAAGTGTGTCTCTTCGTGAACATGTGTGACATAAAACATGTCTCTATAAGTGTCTCTTCATTAACATGTGTGATATCAAACATGTCTCTATAAGTGTGTCTCTTCATTAACATGTGTGACATCAAACATATCTCTATAAGTGTGTCTCTTCATGAACATGTGTGATATCAAACATGTCTCTATAAGTGTGTCTCTTCATTAACATGTGTGACATCAAACATGTCTCTATAAGTGTGTCTCTTCATGAACAGACATCAAAATGTCTCTATAAGTGTGTCTCTTCATTAATGTGTGTGATATCAAATATGTCTCTATAAGTGTCGTTTCATTAACATGTGCGATATCAAATATGTCTCAACTAGAAAATGTTGTTTGACTCAGAGGGTCCCGCAATCACCGAAAATACCTTTCTCTATGTAATAGGTAGCAATTTTACTCAAAGACTTCATATTATGTAAAAAAACCAAAAACTAAAATAAAATAATTATACAAAAAAATAAATAAAATAAAGGTTTATTACATAAAAAATCCTATTTTCACCCAAAATCTTGGACCTATGAAGGTGAATCCTCCAAAAGGCAGCTCTACCCATCATAAAGAAACCACCCGCAAAATTTCATTAAATTATTTTAAGCGATTACGTATGATATACCGTTTACGAGAATATTGACAAAAATTGTGTTTTTGCCTTAAAATTTTTTTTTTACATAAAATCTTGATCCGACAAAGGTGAATTCTTCAAAAGGCACATCTGCATATCATAACTGAGGCATACACCAAGTTTCATTAAAATATCTGAAGCGGTTCTGTATGATGTGGTGTTTATGAGAAAATTTACAAAAATTGTGTTTTTGCACTAAAAAGCCCATTTTCACCCAAAATATTGGACCTATAAACGTCAATTCTTCAAATGGTACATCTGCATATCATAACTGAGGCATACACTAAGCTAAAATATCTGAAGTGGTTCTGTATGATATGCTGTTTACGAGATATTGTGGATGGGCGGATGGACAGACAGACGGACAGATGCAGTAATTACTATAGGCCCTAATAAGTTTCAGTAGAGCATTGTAACATTAAGTAACAAACACATGGGCAAAAAACAGACATTCTAAGCATACTCATATCTTAAACACACCTCTTTTTGTAATCTACGTTTTTCCTGTTTTAATTCATCTTCTACCTTCTCCGCATTTTCTGCAGCTTGTCGATACCGCTTAGCTTGACTGTCTAGACGACTTACCTAAAATAAAAACAACAAGAACATACAGACAGACACCGCAGACCAGTGATAGTAATAAGAACAAACAGACATTGAAGATCAGTGATAATAATAAGAACAAACAGACACAGAAGACCAGTGATAATAATAAGAACAAACAGACATTGAAGACCAGTGATAATAAGAACAAGTAGTAGTGCCAGTATTAAAATGCTACCACCTACCCCAACTGGCAGCCGTTCGGCGATCCGTGGCCCCCACCGCCCTCTCAATCCCTGGGGCATAGGGTTGTTGAGACATGTGATTTTCGTGGTCGAGATGGGAGCTGCTGCCATGGAAGGTCGTGGCGAATATAAAACCCCCGTGCGGACCCCACTGTCCAGGAGAACTTCCTCAGGATACCGGCCAGTGGCCGGCCTCTCTATTCTGACCGGTATCCTGAGGAGGTTTTTCTCGGCCCGACATGAAAACTACTGACTAGATTTTCCGGCACTTACGACGTCCTCTCCTAAGGATGACGGTCGGACGACTCACCGATAGGGACCCCGGATGCAGGTAAAAAAGCAAACAAACAAAACCCACAGATAGAAAAAGCTCTGTACGAGCCTCATCACGGGACGTGCCTTCAAGCACCACACCTGCAGAGGCACCTCCCTCAACTGGCAGCCGTTCGGCGATCCGTTGCCCCCACCACCCTCTCAATCCCTGGGGCATAGGAATTTGAGACATTTGATCGTGGGAGGTGTATGCCTCTAGATGGTGTTCTCCTGGACCCCACATGTCCGGGAGAACCTCCTCAGGATACTGGCCAGTGGCCGGCCTCTGTGTAGGCTCAGACAAACACGTAGTCTCTGTCAGAGTTGCATCGGCATGATGGGACCACCCATAGTGTCTTCCATCTACCTTGACAACGCTCACCTGGCAGGATGCTAAAGTGCTTAGCATTTGCACCACGGCAGACTCTGGCATGTTCACATGTTACGCAGAGAATCTGGTGCTGAGCAGGTGTCTCCAGCAGACAACCACGTCCTACCCTCTCCACACCATAGAAGTGGCAGACAGACTCAATCTCTTCACGTGGGTGAAAATGTTTCTCCGCAAGGGGTCGGCCCAAGGATTGTACTGGGGGGGCATCCTGGAAGAGGGCCCACTTGGCATCTAATATCATGGCAGTCTCAGTGCCCTGTGCCACTGCTGTAGACGCCATCACGAGCAGTATGATGAGAATCATGGCTATATATGAAGAGTTAAACTGAACAGAGTGAACCCCTCTAGAAATATCTGTGCCAGATCGAGCCCTGCTCCATCCGGATCAATAGTGATCTTCATCCCCTCAGAGGCAGGGGCTAGCTGCTTCACTCTGCCGCCGGTTAAGAAATGTAGCTCTAGGACTATATGAGTCGTTTGCGGGCTAGTGAGTCTGACTCGCTGAAGCAGTTTAACAGCACCCTTGGCTTTGGTGACATGGGACACACCATCTACCCGTAGGATGCCCTCCTGGAGGTTAACAGCTTCTTCTGGTCCATCGAATGGACGATGCAGCAGGAGCTTTCCACCTGTAGCCCCGATCTGGTGACCCACCCTCGTCAGGGAGACACCTTCACCTATGTAGGTGAGGAAGGATGATTCCCGATTGTAGAGCTTTCGAACTGTCCCATCCTTTTTCACAACAGTGGAGAGGGGAGTAACCTCTATGTCAATGACTGCGGGAGGCCTATATAGTGGCAACCATGTTGGCCAGTTACCACCAGGTCCAGCGCGGTACCACACTTCATTCTTCTCAAACATGAACTGCATGTTTTCCAGGGTCAATAGCAGGCCCTCATGGGTCATCGGCGGGGCACCGCTCGAATACGGTTTGACCAGATGAAAGCTGAGGTCGTCATTTAGGGTGTTGATGTCTGCCAACCTCAATCAATGGCTCGAGGATGTACTTTCTCTTCGGGAAATTGTGCCGAAACACGATCTTGTGGCCATCTATGTTGCGGTCCAGGCACTCCTTCGACACATCCTTGAGGTCTGTGAGCAGCTCCACCCCATCACCACCAATGGGGTGGAGGGAGAATGCCTTTGAGTTTGCTTCATACTGTACGGCGAATGACTTGCCATCGCTCTCATCTACCTTGGCAGCATCAACTGCGTACACATCTTCCAGGTCAGCAAGACCAGTCGAGTGAGCATATATGGGTTCCATAGCACGCTATAGAAGGGGTTTAAACAGGAGATATAACCATGCCGATTGTCTGACTGCTGCTCTCCGGTGGTGAGAACGTAATCTCACCCTCTCTAGAGGGGAGACGGGTGGTACAGTACCGTGTAGAATGGGTCTGCTTCGAGGTGTCCAAGCGGGGCACAACATACATACACGCTGATGTGCTACATCAACCTCCGGGCAGTGCACACAGCAGCTCACTAGTAGAAGTTGGCCAGGATGTGATAGAGTATCTCCCAGGTGCCAACAGCAACCTATGGAAAGCTATTAGTCCTAGCCTGTTCACACCTGTAAATCACCTGTTTGACAGCCCCTCCATTAACATATATGCCAGCATGGATGGGATATTGGATGCCCATTTAGAGTTTACACTCTTATTACTACTCAACCGTACGACAACATGATATCATACCAGGAATATCTGACCTTTGCCGAGATGATGAAGAGCCAGCTAGAGGCTTGCCCCTTCATGACCCCTGCACAGATAAAGGCCTTAAACGAACAGATGCTCGCACTGCAACAAGAAGGAGAGCGACTACAGCGGGAGAGCTGGTATCAACAGAACGTGAGCATTGCATGGAGGCGAAGGAACAGTGAAGGTCTCCGATACTGGCAGGCCCTCCTGGAGGAGAGTAAGCGGGATGCAGGAGAGTCTTGACAGAGGGCATCATTTGCGAAGGGCCTTCTGCAACCCATGACAATGAGCCAGATGTCTTCACATACGACGATGAGCCAGATGTCTTCACATACCTCGATGAGCCATCTTCACACTGGCAGGCCTTCCTGGAGGAGAGTAAGCGGGACGCAGGAGAGCCAGATGTCTTCACATACGACGATGAGCCAGGTATCTCAGGAAGCACTGTAGATAGTGGGGATGATGGTATCTCAGGAAGCACCCCATACGATGATGAGCCAGATATCTTCACAGCCGAGGATGAGCCAGATGACATACAGTGGAAAGAGAAGTGTAAGTCCAAGAAAGCCATCCAGCGGCGGACCTAATATCTTGGTCATAAGGGGACGTTCCAGATGCCACGTCTCAGAAAGCTACTGGCACCCGACATAGTGCTGGATGACCACTGTCTAAAAGACGTCTGTCTCGACACCAGCAAGCTGGTATGGTTCGCCAGGCTCTCCAAAATGAACCCTTCTATGACTCATGAGCAGATTCTGCAGGTGATGCAGGTTTAATCTCCAGGTATACTATGGCAAAATCAGAGTGGCGGAAGCAACCAGAACTATACCCCTCCCTGACTGCTGACGAGGGCGGTACCATCCACGGCTGGCGACTCCAGCAGATAGATACCATCAGGTAGAATCTCGTCCATGAGGCAGAAAAGTACAGCAGAACGAGCAGGCAATATAAGACAGTCTACAACATCCTCGCGTGTACAACCACTGCTGCGGGTGTGGTTGGAGCCAGTGCTGGTGTGGCAGCTGTGGTCACTCTCGCTACAAGCGTGGGTGCCATCGTCGCCATCCCGCTGGGTTGCGTGACCCTAGCTGCCACTGTCTTGGCCATGGGCTTGGGGGTGGGGCAGCGGCAGATCACAAGGAGGCTGGAGAAGCATGCTAAGTACGTGACACTGGCACAGAGTATGCTACGGACTATTGACGAGTCTGTTAGCAAAGCTCTCGAGGATGGCCAGGTCACCGATGAAGAGTACCACCATATATTGAAGGTGCAAGCCCTGTACCGCATGGAGAAACCTAAAGTGTGACAGCAATACCTCAAAGGCTCCAGCTGGCGGGTTGATATGGAGGAACTAAAAAATGAGATGTTACGGCGAGTGACCTCGCCGGTCTCTGGAGTCGAGACGACTACAAATAGTGTGCTGCCTGTACGGTAGCTTTAAGAACACCAGTATAGATGGCCTTCCCACTGAACCTCACAACAGTCATCCGGAGCCAACCACCCCTCCTCGGTACACCCTTGACTGGCCTGAGAGGTCTACTGGATGATATACCAGAGCTAACACCGTTCTCCATCACAGTGGATGGACGGTCCCAAACCAGCTTCTCCGTCAACCCACGACCGCTGACCAACCGCCCCATCACCATCAAGGATGCGAAGCAAGCTCATACTTGGATGGCTGCTCCAAGCCTCTCATACTGGAATCAGCAGCTGAACTTTGCCGTGTGGTGTGCCACGGCAGGATCAGGAATAAGTTCCACCCTGCTTCACTCCTATTCTGGTACTCCTGAAGCTGTGCTCATCGCCAGCTGTCTCAGATTCCATGTGTACTTCATGGTGCGACGAATCCTCCATGAACTGGGTGCAAGCCTCCCTGATACAAACGACTTCAACCCACAGCTCAACAGTCATAGCGTCTCAGCGGCCAGCAGACTACAGAGAGTTCAGCGCTCACCCAGACTATCGGTGGCATGGTGGTGACAACAGCAGCCTAGAGGTTATGTACGGTGACCCGAGACGTGACTACTCAGGATTCCCCTATCGAACACCCGATGAGTAGGCCGTCGGAAGACAGCGACATTCTCATTCGATCCAGACTCTGACCCTGGAGTGCTGGTGAAAAATATGCACATCACTGGCTTGCGGCAGGACTATTCAGATGTGTGGAAGTACTTTGTCCCACACACCACCTCAGGCCTCACACCAGCAGGGATCGTTTGGATCAACCAGTCCCTGGAAGCACTGAGCAACTGCCTCCTTACAGCACAGACCAAGCTGCGTCATTCCATAGATGGTGTCACCAGAGCAGAGGTCCCGGCCATGTTCATCTGTCTCGTTGAGGATATGATCATCGTGGCAGACCCCAGCAGTCTTATTGCTAAGTTCCAGCAGGGGTTGCAGAAGGCCCGTCGCAAGCTTGACTTTGCTATTTCACCACACCCACGGTTGATTCCGAGCAACATGATCGTGAACATCGAGGACCTCCAAGTCAGGTACTAAAATAACATGATAGTCGAGGGGAGTTCCCCCGGGGTCAACTTCGGCTTCAACACTGATATCAACTCACCTACGCATAGTACGGGCCATACACTGCAGCCAGTAGACACAACGCTTCCCATGGCAGCTCCGACCCCAACACCGCAGCCAGTCGACACGACACTGCTTCCCGTGGTAGCTCTATGAGTGGTGTCAGGCCTAGCTATCATGGTGTTCAGGATCAACCTACTCTGCCGCTAGCAAATCAGTTATAAGTCTATCCTGACTCTCTACAGTAGCAGTGGGGACCACGGTGAGACACTGAACCAGCTTGGCCTGCCGTACAGCCCCTATACACGCTGCCAACATGCACATCCAAGGGCTGGATGGTTCCACAGAGCATCCTTTTTCCAGCTTGTAGTATCGCAGAGCCTTGTTCATCTCTGAGTCAGGTGAGGCCATGGAGGTCTGCAACTGCTGGAACACATCTGACAGATACTCCCGATCCTTGTATAAACCTTTAGCTCGCAGGAGCTGCTCGACGATACTCCCGCCCATGATAAGGTAGTCGAGGAAGCAGATCTGTCCCTTACCAAATCCTAGATACAGCTTCACAGCTGTCAGCTCCTCTGTCAGCTCAGCACCGGAGAGCTGAGCGAGCTCATCTGCTGTCTTCTTCTTGTAGTCCTTCAACTCCCTCTGGAAGACCTCATAGTACTTCTCGCATAGCGTGAGCCCGGACATGTTTAAGATGTCTCAATAGAGAGATGAATATTCCTGAGTACCAACCCGGACACCTGGCAGATGCAGACTGGGAAGATCTTATTAGCTCACTCGACAGGGAACGCAGACGTTTAACTGCTTTTATACTCAGTGCTTAAAAAATGATGTCAATGGTACAGATCGTGAAGCAATTGCCCGAGAGCCAGGCGAGTCTTCAGAAGGTGGAGAACCTGCTGCGAACCAAGACCCAGAAGTTACTGACACAGGCTAAGCCCCTGGCAGTCCATATTGCCAGTAACGTGGCGGTGAATGTGGCCGTGGTGAAGATGACAGGTGGGAATGAGGTTCTTCGCTACAGTGGTGAGTGGAGTGGCCGAGCACTGTCTCGGAATAACTCACCCCATCCCAAAGATCGCCATCAGTGGTGACTCCTACACTGCCGCCGGGTGAACGTGTTACCCTAATGGAGGCCGCGGTTCTAGGCCTAGCAACGAGTGCAATGGCTGAGATCATCGTCGCCTACGTTTAGCCACTCTGAATAGTGAGAGATGGCCCACGCGACCCGAGAGCGGTATGTCGCGGACTGAGGATTGCCAATGGTGGACCGCGTGCCCATGCAGAGGGCCAGTAACCTGAGCATTGCTACCTATTCCCTTGGCTGACTGCATGGTCCTCCTTTTCACTGGGGGTATGACTAGTAGGTTTAAGCCGTCTGTATATAGCACTATGACTCTGTCACTCACAGACCTAGAAAGCAGAGCTAGGCGATCTTGCTCACTTGGGCAAGGCACGCCTCGGTTCAGAGGACACTGTTGCCCCTATCTTCTTCCTAGACTTCGATGAGAAGGGAGACCCGCGGCCGCGGTACCATCCCAGCCCGAGATCTCACCGGGAACACTGATACGGTAAGACAATCGGCCATTAACAAGGCATCAAAGACAGGGCAACGATGCGAGGTATGCTCAGAGTCGATGAGGCTGGTGCCATCAAGGTTATGGCAGAATCCTATGCACAAGACCTGGTTAAGGATCTCCTGAAAACACGGAGCTCATTCCAACAGGATGGAGAGAATCTCAGGGGTAGGTGTAGCGAAGCTAATTTCCACCTATCTCGAAACACGGGGGATTAGCTTGGTGGCAATAGCTCTGCTACACTTCCGAAATTGCCAGGATGAGGTGGCAGGCGAAAATGGATGAAGACACTTCAATAGTATTCAACAAGACGGTTCTTCAAATAATAAATGACTTCAACTTTTAATAATTTTAAATTGACTCTATACACAAAACTGATGTTGATACAAAATTTCTATACAAACTAAGAACGCTATATCTATCTACTATTCTGGCTTAAATCTCTGTCTACTATCTATCTATCTCTCTATCTCTAGCTCTAACTCTCACTGTTTCTCTCACTCACTCTCTGTCAAATATACAAATTCATTTACATTTTATAGCTAGTGGTAGTTAAAGTAAACAGGAAGGTAGTGAAGAGACATGTTCGAAATAAGTTCAGAACATGTCTAAAATTGTTTTTTACTAATAGTATTTGTGAATACAGGATTTATGCAATTCTATGAAATAAATATAATTAACCACTCATTCTGTATATGTGTTGACAGTATTTTACTCTGACAAAATCAGAAAATCCTGATGACTATTCTGAAAATAATCAAAGTGAAAGTTGTTTCTGCTCGAGGCAGCAACAATTTTCAGTCAAATCATTTCCAAAATAATATGCTGGTTTCTTAATATGCCAATGTCTTGAAATCATGTTTGTGGGGATCCAGAATGAAAATGGTTATTGGATTATAAACATGTATTTTCTTAAGTATGTTATTATATATAAAAGTTCAGCATATACATGTCTTGGAATACTGTGGTTTATTATGTCCACACTGCAGGCTGGGTCGCTTTAATTGTCCTGGCTATTAATTGGGCTATTGTCCTCTATTCACTATACTCTATACTCCTAGAATTGCCACGCTTGATTTCATATGATTCAGCTGGTCATAATTAGGAACATTCTAATTTAGGCTGGTTAAAATCAATAATATATAATTCCACGCAGAATTCCCTATACCTGCCCTAATAGCACCATGACATAATCTACCAACTTAAAAAATGGACCTGCCCTCCGGTCCAAGATAAAAAAAATTAAATAGTGGTATATAGATGGAACGGAATTAATTAGATGGTGTAGTAGAATATTCCTGATACGCACATGAAAATTTTATGTAGCTCATGGGTGAAACCTACCATGGCTAAAAACACAACTAACTATATATTTCACACTTAATTTCTTCTCTGGTACTGATTTCATTGCCTCTTTAATCTTTTAATTTTGGCCTCCATTTCGATACGCCGCTCTACACATCGCTGATTATCGGCCGCATATGTCTCATACCTTTCCTCAAAATAGTTGCGCCCATCCTGCAGCTGTGCCATCTTCTTTTGGAGTTGCTTCGACTCTGTCTCCCAGCACGAATTCACACTAAGGGTATTTTGTTTCTTCAATGTTTCTAGCTCCTCCAGAATGGCATTATGCTGCTGCATGACATGAAAGTTATTATCACGCCACAACTCACTGAAATCATGTTTATTTTCTTCACACTCATCATTAAGGCTAATTGTGCCCTAACCCGTGTCAGGATTAGATATGTTCACCGTTGGATCTCCAGGATGAACTCTCTGATCAGTTCTTTGGGGTCAGGATTGCAGGGGTGAGTGGGCTCACTCGTGGCGCCATCTAAGGAGCAGCCAACTGACACAGAGATAGGCATGTGAGTACTCTCGATCGTGAGTCTCCGTAGGATGAGTCTTGATACCATCTAGAAGTGCTTCGAAGTCGTAAACTATGAAGTGTGGGTATGGGACAGTCCGAACTTGTTTAGGGACGCCTGGACAGCGTTTTATACAGCACTCCAGCTGTACCACAAACGTGCATCCAGATGCTCTCAGCTTCTCCTCTCTCAGGACTGTCTTGCGGTATCTTTGTTCGGCATCCTCACCTCACTGGTGTTGTGGACACCTGTGCCAGACACAGCCATGGAACTGGTAAACGGTGTTGGTGGTCGGATCATAACCATCTACGGGAGCACCCTCGATCCAACGCTCACCACCGTGCCCACACTCTACATGGTGTATGTGTACGCCTCTTTTTCTCGACTCATACACGATCCAATGAGTAGCCGCTGAACTGGATGGTTGGGGTGGATACAAGGCTTTCTCATACGCAGACTGTGGCGCCTCAACCTTCTCGCCAGGACACACGATTGTTGTTTTGCCGCTTATACAGTGATCAGCGTGGCATTGAAGACATCATGCCTGTGTAAACCTCTGCTGACAGTGACTGCAGACTAGCGTATGTGCCAGCTTGGAGATGTTCTTGATGTAGAAGGCGTCGTGGTCCCACACTCCGATGGTCATGGTGTCACGGTAGTGAGCCGCTTGCCTGATCAAGTGCCAGGTGCCCTCTGGTTGGTTCATACACGCGAATCCTGATCTTGGCGAAGAACTCTACCTTGTCCAGCTGATCCAGCGAGGTCTTGCAGACATCAGCTACTGTCACTGTCTTGCCATACTTCTATCAGCTCTCGCTCCTCGGTGGACTGCTAGACATCTCCAGAGACACATGTTGTCCCTGTAGGTGTCGAGGGCAGTCATACTCTTCTTCTGTCGTAGCCAGTCTGGGATGGGGCCTGTCCCAAGCAGAGGTTGGCAGTCGATGACAGCCCTGACCTCAATGTTGATTGATTGAACGAAAGCCCACTTGGTGTTGGGTCGATCAATATTGTCTGTGTCGAGGCGGGCTTGCTCTCTTGCTGCCACCCAGTCCTGAGCTGCTCCTATCATGTTCAGCCACGGCCTCCCTGGAGCATTCTTGTGGAAGACCATCACCCTACTGTCTTTGATATGACGGATGTGATAGGTATGGGTGTAGCGGAGGTAGAAGGCGCTCTGGACAGTCTGCTGGATCTTTTGCATGATCTGGCCTGTGAGGTCTCCTTCTAAACCTCTGAAGAATGTCCAGCGTACTGACCGGCGTCCTCTATCCTCTGTCTCCCTTTCGCCGAGACGCTGGTCGAGAATGTGTTCACCTTCTCGCCTCATGCTCTGGGCTAAGGGTTCAGACCTCGTCCCCCTCATCACTCACTTAGTGATCCTGCGTAGGGGAGGTAAGCGCTCAAGTGGATGGGCCGCCATCCGCCTCACTACAGTCTTGGCTCACAAGCTAGCAGTCACCTCCTCGTCCAACTGACGAAGTTCACGGATCCGCTGCGCTTTCTTGTGGGGATTCAAAGGATCATCTTTGGTAAGCGCTGGAAACCTTCCCGTCTTCATTGCTCGGGAGAGTCGCTTCTGCGACTCCTCGGCACAGGCCTGTCCGATCATCTGGAGCAGGTCGGCTTTCTTGGCCTTAGAGGCTACTCTAAGGCCGAATTGCTTTACAACATCGCGAAGCTGTGCAACAGTAGTCATGGTGTATATCACTGTGGATGCCTGTCTCTAAATGGGCCTTGACCCTATTATGTGTCGTGATCACAAGGCGATCAGTACCTGGAAAAAACCTGTGGGCGGTCCGTCGTGTCGATGTGATACCGACGGAGACGTATGTGTTTGTGTAAGATGTGGTCGAGCTGATGTGATACGTGGGAGTAGTGCGCGCATTGAGAGGTTGGTGGGCGAGGGATTACTGCATTTCTTGTTCCCACTCTTGTTCCAACTCGATAGCAGTATCCACATTAAAACTGCAAACCGTTTCTAAATAATTCATATACTTGAAGCGTTTGTCCATCGCTATCACAGCCATCGGACGACATGTAACGCATGTTAGTAGAGATGACGAGCGGAATGTTGGGATCCCTGAGCTTATCCATTTCTCAAGTTTTGATCTGCATAGTTGCCAATATCACGCAATGGCCCGGGTACTTCTTCTCGTCGCGCCGCACAGCCTACATTATGCATGCATGACCATAGCTCTTCAGGCCAGCCCATTGTGTGTAATATTGTTTGTAGATGAGCGTTCACATAGTTGAGTACACGTAATGTATGGTTGTGTGTTCACACGTAATTTATGATTGCCGGTATACCATTATGGATGCTGTGTCTAATTAGGTGTTAACGCATAGCAGCTACTATTCTTGACTTTGGCCCAGTAGAGGGTCTGTGGTCTGCAATCATGGGTTTTATGTGGTCAGTCAATGACTGTGCTAGTTGGTCTTGATGTGATGTCTTATGGGTAAAGAGTAATTGTAGACATGTTTACTTTTTGCTAATAACACATAACGAGATTTGAACCTGTGCTTTTACCATTTAAAAGTGTGTAATACAAACGCATTAACTATCTCGGCCATATATACGTTAACCTATATAGCTGATAAGTTATGTGTGTTGCTGTGCTATCAGGCTCGACTCACTCTAGATATTGACGTCACTTCGAGATAACGCGTAACAGCGATTGCACAACTCACACTCAGAGATAAAGTTACTAAGAGATGAGATCTTAATGGTGTGACGGTAGGTCTATAAATAGAGCTGCAGAGTCGTCGAATTGCATAGCAGTCCCAGGCTGCAGACTGGGGTTCAAATCCGTTCAAAAGACTAGGTAAAGACTAGGGCCGGGGGTAGGCCCACCGCGACACTCCCCAGTGCGGGGTCAAAGCACCACCAGCCGGCTGGAATAGCAACAGGGTAAGATAGGTAGGATAGGTACAAAGAGATAGGTAGGAGATGAACAAAAGATAGGTAGGATAGGTTACAAAAAAAAAAAAAAAAAAAAAATATAAAAACAAACAAAAAACCCACAGATAGAAAAACCTCCTCAGGATACTGGTCAGAATAGAGGCTGGCCACTGGCCAGTATCCTGAGGAGGTTCTTCCGGACAGTGGGGTCCACATGGGAGTTTTATATTCGCCACGGCCTTCCATGTCAGCAGCTCCCATCTCGACCACGAAGATCACATGTCTCAACAACCCTATGCCCCAGGGATTGAGAGGGTGGAAGGTGCCACGGATCGCTGAACGGCTGCCAGTTGGGGAGGGTGGTATCATTTTAATACCGGCATTACTACTGAACAAACAGACATTGAAGACCAGTGGTAGTAATAAGAAAAAACAGAGATTGAAGACCAGTGATAATAATAAGAACAGACATTGAAGACCAGTGATACAAATAAAAACAAACATTGAAGACCAGTGATAATAATAAGAACAAACAGACACTGCAGACCAGTGATAGTAATAAGAACAAACAGACATTGAAGACCAGTGAAAATAATAAGAACAAACAGACATTGAAGATCAGTGATAGTAATAAGAACAAACAGACACTGCAGCCCAGTGATAGTAATAAGAACAAACAGACACTGCAGACTAGTGATAGTAATAAGAACAAACAGACATTGAAGACCAGTGATACTAATAAGAACAAACAGACATTGAAAACCAGTATAGCAATAAGAACAAACAGACATTGAAGACCAGTGATAGTAATAAGAACAAACAGACATTGAAGACCAGTGATACTAATAAGAACAAACAGACATTGAAGACCAGTGGTAATAATAAGAACAAACAGACATTGAAGACCAGTGATAAGAATAAGAACAAACAGACATTGAAGACCAGTGATACTAATAAGAACAAACAGACATTGAAGAGCAGTGATAATAATAAGAACAAACAGCCACTGCAGACCAGTGATAGTAATAAGAACAAACAGACATTGAAGACCAGCGATAATAATAAGAACAAACAGACATTGACGACCAGTGATAATAATAAGAACAAACAGACATTGAAACCCAGCGATAAGAATAAGAACAAACAGACATTGAAGATCAGCGATAAGAATAAGAACAAACAGACATTGAAGACCAGTGATAAGAATAAGAACAAACAGACATTGAAGACCAGTGATAATAATAACAAACAGACATTGAAGATCAGTGATAAGAATAAGAACAAACAGACACTGCAGACCAGTGATAGTAATAAGAACAAACAGACATTGAAGACCAGTGATAATAATAAGAACAAACAGACATTGAAGATCAGTGATAAGAATAAGAACAAACAGACACTGCAGACCAGTGATAGTAACAAGAACACTGCACTGCCGCAGACCAGTGATATTCATTTTCAGGAGTTTTTTCTGTCCGAACAAAAGCAATGTTTGGGAATCATAGTTATCGGGAGGCGATGTCGAGTTAAAATCAGTCCAATCAGAGATATAGCTACAGACGGAGACACAAACAGACATATATAAATCCAGTCGTTTGTCCCATAGAGGCAATGTTTGTCCCATAGACGTGATGTTTGTCCCATAGAGGAGATGTTTGTCCTATAGAGGCGACGTTTATCCCATAGAGGTAATGTTTATCCCATAGAGGTGATGTTTATCCCATAGAGGTGATGGTAATTAGAAATTCACAGACTTGATACATGTGCACATCGATCATGTCTATGTGCCCTAGCTTTCAGTCAAAATTATAATCAAAGTGAGTACATCACAGAGGATATCCTCGGTCGATGTCTTGTTTCTCATGCTGGCAGTAGTCTTGTGTGACTTGAAGACAGTAGTCTTGTGTCATCCCTTTATTTAAATTATCCCCTATCTTCAAATTCATTCCAATGTGCTTGTATTTCATATCACTTTTTATGATCACATTGTGCCCACATGTGTGTCACAGTTCCCCCAGTCCACACACACACACACACACACACACCACCACCACCACCACCACCACCACCACCACCCTGGCATGGTGATAATGCTACATGTCTAGTGCCTCCTCCACACACACCTCCCCACCCCCCACCACCCCGGCTTGGTGATAATGCTACATGTCTGTCACAGTGCCTCCTCCACACCACACACACCCCCACCCCGGCCTGGTGATAATGCTACATGTCTGTCACAGTGCCTCCTCCACACAAACCCCCCGGGCTTGGTGATAATGCTACATGTCTGTCACAGTGCCTCCTCCACACACACACCCACCCCGGCTTGGTGATAATGCTACATGTCTGTCACAGTGCCTCCTCCACACACACACCCTACCCCGGCTTGGTGATAATGCTACATGTCTGTCACAGTGCCTCCTCCACACACACACCCTACCCCGGCTTGGTGATAATGCTACATGTCTGTCACAGTGCCTCGTCCACACACACACCCCACCCCGGCTTGGGGATAATGCTACATGTCTGTCACAGTGCCTCCTCCACACACACCCACCCCCACCCCGGCTTGGTGATAATGCTACATGTCTGTCACAGTGCCTCCTCCACACACACCCCACCCCGGCTTGGTGATAATGCTACATGTCTGTCACAGTGCCTCCTCCACACACACCCCACCCCGGCTTGGTGATAATGCTACATGTCTGTCACAGTGCCTCCTCCACACACACCCCACCCCGGCTTGGTGATAATGCTACATGTCTGTCACAGTGCCTCCTCAACACACACCCACCCCCCACCCCGGCTTGGTGATAATGCTACATGTCTGTCACAGTGCCTCCTCCACACACACCCCACCCGGCTTGGTGATAATGCTACATGTCTGTCACAGTGCCTCCTCCACACACCCCCCACCCCGGCTTGGTGATAATGCTACATGTCTGTCACAGTGGCCCCCCCCCCTGGTTACAATGCGACACATAACAAGAGGCCCAAATTGCCTGTATCGCTCACCTGCAATTATTGACCACTGGCACAAACGAACAAAATGAGAAGACCACTGGAAAAAATATACCAATCAAATTTCTGTGAAGAAAGTTTAGTCCAGACACAGTGGTTAATAAGTAAATAAGTATGTTTTTTTATGGTTTTCTCAGAAATTTGCAGAAAATACAAGATGCCAAACACACTATATTTTGACTGATTCATGGCAGACATGTTTTTTGGACATATCAACTTGCCATGGACAAATTATAATAGCCCATAGTCCCTAATCATGTTTGCCAGATTTGGGCTCGATCCGTTCAGCGGTTCTGGAGAAGTAATTTTCGCGAAAACTAGGTCATCCAAGATGGCCACCAAACTAGTCGGTCAATCAAGTTCCCTTGAACAAACTTGGTTCAGTTCTTCCACAAGATCATATTTCATGAGTTGTAAATCGATGCCCCAAGTGGTTTCCTTGACTATTTTTGAGGACATTTCTCAAAATAGGCCAAAATCCAAGATGGCTGTTGGCCAAATTGGCCAATCGGCTTCATTTGAACAAACTTGGATTCCTATGCCCTAAGGATGATTCCTGTTAAATATCTGAAGTCGGTCGACTGGTTCTCGAGACATTTTAATTTTCCCATTGCCTTAGTATGGGAGTTTTGTCGGGAAAATGATCCAACATGGCCGCCAACCTGTTTATCCAACAGTTTCGAGTGGCAAATTTGAGATCAGCATACTCAAAAACATATATAAAACCAATTTCCGCATCAAAATCCATCAAATAAAAAAGTCCAAAATGGCCGCCAAATGTGCTCCATTTTGAGTGGTCCAAGGCAGACATTTTTGTTTACCTATCAACTTCTCTTGAACAAACTTCAATGGCCCTTCATCCCTAATTATATCTCGCAAATTTTGGCTCAATCCCTTCCCAGATGGCCGCCAAACCATTTGGCCAATCAAGTTCCCTATACATACTTGGTTCAGCTCTTACCCTAGATGATATTTCATGAGTTTTGAATCGATCCCTCAATCTGGAGAAGATTTTTAGACGTTTCCTAAAATCGGCCAACATCCAAGATGTGGCCGATTGGCTTCCTTTGAACAAACATGGATGCCTATTCCCTAAGGATGCTTCCTAACCAGTATAATTGAAATCGGCACAGTGGTTCTTGAGATATTGTTCAAAGGAAAAGTTGACAGACTACAGACAAGTCGGCATGGCATAACAAGAGGACCCAGGCACCTGGATTATTCACATAGAACATGGGCTCGATTTTAACACTAAGCCGTTAACGTAAGGATAGTAGAATTTCATGTGTTATTAAAACTACACCTGCACTAACCTGTCTGGTTTAGTAATGCTCTCAAATCAGGAAATATGAAACTCACTGTAATAATGTCGTTATGTTCAGTACACACCAACAATTGACCAAAGAACAGATTTTCTGCTCAACTTTCAATGCTTTATTGAATATTTTGAAATTCCGGACAAATTAATTTCAAAATATGCAACAGCTTCTCTGTATGGTTGCCTTGGAAATGAGCTTTATAGGGATCCATCGGTGAATGGATTAAAGAAGTGATTGGCTTTGAGCTTACAAACATTGGGTTAGTGAAATTTACTGCGGAATAGTAAAATCAATGATGCACTATCCCGTCTGGGTTAGTAGAACAAATCCTTAAAATCTACCCCTGTAGAGTATGAGCATTTTAACTAGTAAAGCTTCGGTCTACATTCAAAAGATCATATGCATACTAGTCGAAAAGTAGAATTGCCAGGTGAATGTCCCCCACCCCACCCCTCCTCCCTGGTATCCAAGAAAAGTGAATTCTGGTGAATTATAAGAGCTCATCAAACAGAGTAGCACCATAAAGCTATCACAATTGTAGCATGGATCAACCAGATGGGTACCGGCTGTCCCAGCTAAGCTGGGTATGGAATGGCCACACCGGATTCATTCTAAAGCGTGCCCCCTGGGTAGGATAGTACGCGTATGTAAGCCCTATAGGAGAGGTTTTCGTCGAAGATGACTAAGTCTGTTAGAATGCGTGGTTCGCGTGCGTCAGAGCTTCCCTAACGACGAGTGACGAGATTGGAAGCGAGTGCATGCCTTAGTAGTCGGTACTAGTAACTTACTTAAACTGCACCGTTCTCATCGTTCCAGGTACCTATCAGTAACGGAATGAGACGAGGATTACAGTACTTTTTACAGGATTAAAATCGGTCAAGAAATGGCCAAGTTATCGTCGCTCCCCGTTAAATTATACTTAGAATATTGCCTTGACGTCGTAATAGCGTATATATATTAAACAGAATAGAGAGTGCTCTGTTCACGTGATAGCCACATTACAACCTCTGCTGTACGCTGATTGGCTAGTGCTCGACCGCTGATTGGCTGAGGCACCTAGCTCTGATGTCACGACGAGTATAAAAGGGGTGAGACATTGAGAATCAGGAGCATCACCAGCCTAGAGACCGACCCATCTGGAGGACTGGCTGGAGTGTGTGGGACTTGACGTGTGCAACTGCTAACCGACGGAAGATACACAACATCAATCATCATCGGATTTCAGTTCACCCGCACCAGCGAGCGATCCTCAGACTTTCGGCGTTACAGGAATTTTGGATGCTCCCGGATGGCCATCTGGGAGCAAAATAATTAAACTTATACCTCCCGCCTCAAAAGTTTCCTAGGGGAGTCTTCTGCGGAAAGGGCCATGCGGGCCCGGGATGTGATTCTACGGAATGTAGAGCAGATGGTGATTTTTGGTGGATGACTCGACGGATCTGCCAACCAGGCTGAAAAGTGGACTTCAACTTCTGCACTGCATGTCGTGTGTGATTAATTAACTTTTCAATCAGTCTGGGTGAACTTTGCCCGGTGCGCCACAAGAGCTATGCGATGCACCCCGCACCATGTGCCAGTGAATGTACATGCATTAATTATACATATAAGTAACCATCCCTGTTAATGGGTTGCTCTTAACTTTTATATCTCCGTCGCCGGATGGAAAACTTTACAACCACTGCTGTAATTATGTATCAGCTATAAGTCTATCTAGTGGACATTCCTGAACTGTTCTGTTACCTGTCCTGAGAGTGAACCATATCCGACCTGCCTGGAGAAGTCACCCTGCGGAGACCTGCCTGCAGAAATCTTTCCAGTTCTGAGAACGAATCATCTCGTGCTATGTGCATAATAGCGCATCAATTTCAGTAACCAGTGAACTTGATCCGTAGCTATGACCAATAGGTACTCAAGTAGCTATACTATTGTACATTCTAGTTACATAACATTTAATTATTGCATACATAGGTACTGATGACTAATAGGTACCATACTGGTCCTAAGACCGCATTATTATAATTTCCGTTTCACTGTGAATATTATCCTTGTTTACTGTAGGTGCTTTCAACTAGTTGCACCATAAGGTCCTGTGACCTGTGTGATACTTTAATAATATCGTACTCATAATCATTGTTACTGTTTACACTGTGCATATGGCAAGTAGGCATCAAGTTCCTATGTTTTGTTTGTTTATAAAAACTCTACACCGCAGTACGCTAGGAAATACTATACAGCAACATATATTTCTGCATCACTATTCCCGCCAGCATCAATTTTACACTGAGGCTGCTGATCATGCTCTAATTGTTTGAGCCTGACATGTTACCGACTAAACCTGGCTATTTAGCTCGATAGGATAGGTTTAAAAAGTGGTTAGGGACAATTTCTTCGTTGGAGACACATAGTGTATGCCTCTTTTCCGGGTGTTGTGGTAATGTATCCCCATGCACCGGCAAGGTTGTGTAAAATTGGCCAAGTGACCTATAGGACCTCTTACCGGTATATATATATATATGTTATTGTCTTTTTCCGCGCATCCACCAGCCTTAGGGCTTATTAATTGTTTGGATTCCCACTTGACACGTTGACAGGATCTGACCCTGGGAAACTATCGGATATTTCCGAGCAGTGATAGTTAAAGTGCCGAGTTACATACACGTACTCCGTATCTTCGGGTACTAAATAGGTAGATCCCCCGCCAAAGTAGGAAGCACTGCGAAATAATGTATATTACCGTAATTGGAATGTGTAGAAACTGGCCTCATTGTAGTGTCTGGATGGAGCGCTGGAGCTCATCACACCCTCACAGGAAGGACGCTACATACTTGCTTCTGTGAATGGTAAAACTCGTTTTGTGATGTTATATGTGGTTATGGGGCCAGGTAACCGGATCGTTACTTGATTTGGGAGCCTCATTCCGTAACATGTGCACACGCTATCCCTTGGAGGTAGATTCTATGCAGGGTGACCTACAGGAAGCTGAGCATCCGCACCCAATGGATAAACATATCTAAAGTCAGGTAGCAATCCCTGCCACTTGCGGCCAAAGCTTGTTGTCATTACTAACACCTAAATGGTAGGTTAGGATGTAACAGAAGGACCGCATATTAAATAAAGCAGCAACTACCAATGCAGCAACTTTGGAACTACATAAGACGGTGGGTGGCCTGCGAATTCCTCAGAAATCATCCGCCCCGTCTTCACGTAAACCAGCATGCAACACCATAACTGTAGCTTCACTAGGATTTTCAGCACCCAGCATTTTCCGTTGAACAAAAGAGTGGCCCTTTTTGCCAGCTCTTTTCCTCCGCGTCGGCGTTGAAGGCATTTTTCTGTGATGGAGGCCCGCACGAGGCACTTTCCTATCGCAACAATGAGATTTCCTGTGACAGAAGCCGCGCGAGGCACCTTCCTCTCGCACCAACAATATTCTCTTCATGTGTATTAGGGGTATACTAGTTTATATTAAACTAACCAGTGATCTCGTTCCCATTCTCTCTTACAGGGATACCTCTGCGGATTCAAGGATCTGTGTGGTACCTCCGGTGGAACCATGTAGAAAGAACACCATCCCGGCTCTATGTTGTGTATTATTGTGCTCATTCACTGTCAAACATATAGAATTGTTTGCATAGTGTTATCAAATTTTGCGACTGTTTAATTATTATTACCATCTTGTCCGTATTCTAAATTCATATGGATTGTCATACTGGTGACACCAACAGTTGGGATGACACGGTGTGGTTCGACGTTGGCGGCAATGGTCGCACGGCCCCACCGGAACAAATGTGCTCCACCGGCCTTAGGGGTCGGTCTTTGTACTTCACGGAGCGACGTGAAATGGGAACTGCATCCCTGAAAACTGCAGCTAACCAACCCTCCCGCACATCGTCGTACCCTTGCAGTGTGATGGAACGGAACAACACAGCGGACCAGCGCATACCCCCCGAGAGCTACACAATGTGCCCATAGGTCTCCTGGATGTAAACACATAGAATGCTGCATTAACTAGCATAATCTAAACAAGAGGCCCAAGGGCCTTAACGCTCACCTTGACCATTAGCATTTGAATCATTAGCATTTGAAGACATAATATTTTACATTCAGCAGCAAGCAACAAGACATAAAATACCAAATTGGTAATCAAAATTTAGTGGCCAATTAATGATGAACACTGATCACGCAATCAGATTGAACCTAATAGGTCAAAACCAGCCAACAAAAAAATCCATTATGGCCATCAAACCCAAAATTTTGATTGGTCCATGACAACCATGTCTTATCAGGGATCAAGTTCTGTTGAACAAACCAATCACCTTTAGTTATCGATGAAATTAAATCTAATGTTTCAGCCTGATCCATACAGCAGTTCCTGAAATGTCATTTTGGAGAACAAGATGCCGTATTGAAAAAGCGGTTAATGAGGAGTAGTGTTTTGAATGATTTCCATCCATTTTTTTCAGAAAATTCAAGATGGCCACCGAACAAATTGACCAATCAAAATTCTGTATACAAGTTCTGAAGCATGCCACTCTAGGGTTCTTCCAACCAAGTTTGTTTGAAATGGGGCCAGTGTTTACAGTGAGTAGCATTTTAACTGATTTCCCGAAATGTTCAGAAAATCCAAGATGGCTGTCGGAAAAATGTACCAATCAAGATTCTGTATGAAAGTTCTGAAACCTACCAGCCTAGGATCCTTTCCTTGCAAGTCTGGTTAAAATTGCCCAAGCACTTAATGAGGAGTAGCATTTTAAACGATTTCCCACCATTTTCGGAAAATTCAAGATGGTCGCTGAAAAAAGACCAATCAAAATTCTGTATAGAAGTTCTGAAGCATACCACTCCAGGGGCCTCCAACCGAGTTTGCTTGAGATGCATTTTAAACCAAGAGTTATCTCCCTTGTGTAATGTGGTGGAGGCAGAAATTGCCAATCAAATTTCTGTACAGCTTAGGATCATTTAGTTGAAATCAAGTTGTTATTTAAAGAAGATAGGCTTTGAATGATTTCTGAGGGATTTCTAAAATACAAGATAGCAACCCCGCCAAAATCTAAATTGTGAATAGAGGTTCTGAGCTTACAACCATAGGATGCTTCTACTCAAATATGGCTCAAATTAGTCAAGGGGTTTAGGACAGCCATTTTAAAAGGTTTCTGGAAGTATTTTGCAAAATCCAAGATGGCCGCAGGAAAAGATTTAGCAATCAAAACTCTCATTATATGTGTGGAAGCTCACCATAACAGGATCATTCTATTTAAGTCTCATTGAAATCGGACAACTGATTAAGCTGTATTGTTTTAAAGGATTTTGGCAAAATTTTTCAGAAAAGCCAAGATGGCCACTGGAAAAATCAATCAAAATTCCTCTTAGGTGTGTTGAAGCTTACCACCATAAGATCATTCCATCCAAGTTTCGTTGAAATCAGGACATTTCAAAGTATATGCAAAATTTTTTTTTTAATATCCAAGATGGCCACGGGAAAATTACCAATCAAAATTCTGAATAGAATTTCTAACTTTAGGTTACCACTATAGCCAAATTTGACTAAACAATACATTTCAAAGCAAAAGTTGACTGATGACACACGGACAGATGATGGCCACCATGGCATAAAGATATTTGCCCATTCTGGTCCGGTGGACTAAAAATGGCCTATGGGTGGGTTTTAGAAGGGTGGCCTCATTAAATTTTAAAATCGCTACTTCTCCATTATTGATGAACTAATCTTGCTAAAACCAATAAATGGTCCATGGTCCATAGTGCTCATCTAGCTGATGAGACTGCAAACATTTTTACATTAATTAATGCATAACAAGCACCATTGGTCTGTCAGGCAAACATAACTGTTGCCATAAACCAAGGTGGCAATGGTCTTTATCATTATTGACCAATTGGGCAATCATCCTTACCACTAATACAACAAGAGCTCTGTAAACATCGCATAATACCCTGCCATGATGACAAACCAACGAATGAGAGCTATCAGATAACAGCGATTTCTTACTCAGACCTAAACCTCTGAGTCATCCTGTGAAGTTTCAGAGTGATCCACAAATTGGTCATGGAGTTATCATCCGGAAACCAATTTACAAGATGGGCACCGGTGGCTGGCGACCATATTGGATGTCTGATCATATAAATTTTGATATGTTTCCTCCTTAGACTGAGTCCAGTCATCCTATGAAGGTTCAAAACGTTCCGCTAAACAGAGATGGAGTTATTGAACGAAAACCTCGCTAAGTTTCTTCTCCAGCCCTAGTCCAAGCACCCTATGAAGTTTCAAAGATAAACGGTAATGGAGTTATCATCCAGAAACCAATTTTCAGGATGGACCCCATCCCCCTGGCTGGCGGAGATCTGGAATTATGACAGGTTTATTCTCCAGACATAGTCCAGCCATGTTTGTTTGGCCATGTGCTAAGGATGGCAGAAGGGAGACCAGCACAAAGCCTTGGAATTCACTCCATTCGGAGCTAGCAAATACAAAGCCAGGAGAGGACGTCTTTGCATAAATTTGCTAAGCATGCTACGAGGTGACCTCAAGAAAGCAGGACTCGGTACACTCAAGTCAAGAATGGACCTAAGGAAGCTAAGGATTTCGGCTGAGGACAAGACACAGTGGGCAAAAGCGAAGAAGGACTGATTGCAGCTGTAGGATGTTTCTACTATTACAGCCGCAGAATAGAGTAATCATACATACAGTCCCGCCACCCTATGGACTTTCAAAACGATCCGATAAACGGTAACAGAGTTATCGCCCGGAAACCAATTTTAAAGATGGCTACCGGTGGCTGGTGGCCATCTTGAATTTTGGATCATCGATAATTTCTCTAGCTTTCTTCCCCAGATCTAGTCCAGCCACCCTATGAAGTTTCAAAGCGATCCGATAAACGGTAACCGAGTTATAATCCGGAAACCAATTTTCAAGATGGCTGTCAATGTCCGAGGCGCTCATCTTGGATTTTGGATCATCATCATTTTCTATAGGCTTTTTTAGTCCAATCACTGTATGATGTTTCAAAGTGATCTGATAAACGCTAATAGAGTTATCATATGGAAACCACTCTGCCGCCCGCCCATCAGTCCAGCTGCATAATGCCCCACCAATTTTTTGCGGTGGTATAAAAATATTGGTGTCCTTGACACTATTGACCAATGGGGCAACCAACCCCAACATTATTGATACAGTAGATGATATTTACTAACAGGACATAGTAAAAAAATTGGATGAGTAAGAATATTGGTGTCATTGACATAATTAACCAATGGAAAAAGTACCATTGATTAATGAGGCAGCCATCACTGATACTACTGACCAATGGTTCAAGTGTCACAACACTGACCTTTACCAAAGAGGCGATGGTGAGATCACAGCAGCAAATTTAGATAAAGAAATGCAACAATATTGTCATGATTGACCAATCGGAAAAGTACCATTGATCAAGGACCAGCCATCCCTGACACCAATTGTCAAATCATTAAAGTGTAATAAAGGAACATTTCTGCCAAATGTTGTTTTAAAATGTTGTTTTAATCCATTAACAATTTACAAAACGTGATGCAGGTACTTGAAAACAACTTAAGAGCCTGAGCTATGGTCCTTATTTCAAGTCGCGAACTCTTCATATTCATAGGGCAAATAGATATTCGCTAAAGGAACATATCAGCTAAATTTGGCACAAGCGTATTTTCCCCATGACCTTCAACACTTTGAAAATATAGCAAGGGCCATAACTCTTCTATTTGTGGGCATGGCCACTTCATATTCATAGGGCCAATAGATATTGCCTGAAGGAGAATAATTGCTAAATTTGATTTTAATCCATCAACAATTGACGAAACACTTGTACTTTAAAAAATAGGTTTGAATGGTTTATCTTAATGAACCAGAGTTATTGCCCTTGTTTAAAGGTCTGGACCTGTTATATTCATAATTCAAATAGATATTTGTTTGAAGGAACATATCTGCTAAATTTGGTTTTAATCCATCAAAGATTGACGAAGCACATGTATTTCCCCCACACGGTTAAATAATTAAAAACGACTTAATGAACCAGAGTTACGGCCCCCCCCCCCCCTTTAAGGGCATGATCACTTTATATTCATAGCTCGAACAGGTGTTGCATAAAGAAACATATCTGTCAAGTTTAGTTTTAATCCATTGATAAATGACTAAATGTACCACAAACGTATTTGCCTCATAAGCTTGAATAAACTCGGATTTTGCCAAAACGAAATCATGACCCTTCGTCTATCCCTAACACATCTGCTGAAAAAAGTTACTGTAGGTTCAAAACTCTTCGAGATCTGGTCCGGACAAGACATCATACGGACGGATGGGTGGGCGGACTCACGGATGGACGGACGGCGAGTGCCATCACATAATACGACCCCGCTTTGCGCGGGCATATAAAAATAACTTAAAGAGCCTAAGCTATGGCCTTTATTTCAAGTCATGACCTCTTCATGTGGGAGTGGCCACTTCATATTCATATCGACCATAAAATTGCTTGAATGAACATATCTGCTAAATTTGGTGTTAACCCATCGACAATCAACGAAACAAATGTATTTTAACCATACATGTAGGGTTGAATAGTTTAAGACTTAATGAACCAGAGTTATGGCCCTTGTTTAAAGACGCAGCCTCTTTATATTCATATTTCAAATAGATATTTGACTGAAGGAGTATATCTGTTAAATTTGGTTCATCAACAACTGATGAAACAAATTACGAAACGTGCCACAAACGTAGCTTCCCTATACACTTCAATACCTTGAAAATACAGCAAGGGCCATAGCTCTGCTATTTGTGGGCATGGCAACTTCATCTTCATTGAGCGCCCTTAATTCTGAAGGTGCGATGGACTGACAGTAATTCTGAAAGTCATGGACTGTGATGGACTGACAGTAATTCTGCAGGTCATGGACTGTGATGGACTGACAGTAATTCTGAAGATCATGGACTGTGACGGACTGACAGCAATTTTGAAGGTCATGGACTGTGATGGACTGACAGTAATTCTGAAGGTCATGGACTGTGATGGACTGACAGTAATTCTGAAGGTCATGGACTGTAATGGACTGACAGTAATTCTGAAGGTCATGGACTGTGATGGACTGACAGCAATTCTGAAGATCATAGACTGTGATGGACTGACAGTAATTCTGAAGGTCATTGACTGTGATGGACTGACAGTAATTCTGAAGGTCATGGACTGTGATGGACTGACAGTAATTCTGAAGATCATAGACTGTGATGGACTGACGATAATTCTGAAGATCATAGACTGTGATGGACTGACAATAATTCTGAAGGTCATTGACTGTGATGGCCTGACAGTAATTCTGAAGGTCATTGACTGTGATGGACTGACAGTAATTCTGAAGGTCATGGACTGTGAAGGACTGACAGTAATTCTGAAGATCATAGACTGTGATGGACTGACAATAATTCTGAAGATCATAGACTGTGATGGACTTACAATAATTCTGAAGGTCATAGACTGTGATGGACTGACAATAATTCTGAAGGTCATGGACTGTGATGGCCTGACAGTAATTCTGAAGATCATAGACTGTGATGGATTGACAATAATTCTGAAGATCATAGATTGTGATGGACTGACAATAATTATGAAGGTCATAGACTGTGATGGACTGACAGTAATTCTGAAGGCCATGGACTGTGATGGACTGACAGTAATTCTGAAGGTCATGGACTGTGATGGACTGACAGTAATTCTGAAGATCATAGACTGTGATGGATTGACAGTAATTCTGAAGGTCATGGACTGTGATGCACTGACAATAATTCTGAAGGTCATGGACTGTGATGGACTGAAAAATCTGTAAATCACAAATGATTATTCTGCCTAGAAACGTTCCAGCATAAAAGCATTATTGAATTGAGTCTGTGCTTGAAAGTCAAGAGGACCTATAATGGGTTTTAATGTGTCAGTTAGGAAAGAAAGGTAGTAAAGATTAATCTGTGCAGAATTTATGTGTAAAAACGGTATTTGTGGAAACATTTTTTATTTTTGAAACCTACACATATTTACTGCTTAGGAAAAGTGTTTTTTTTAGCTGGGCCCTGAAAAGCTGCTATGATATTGCATTTCTTGTCATATATACCATCTCAAAGCGCATAAAATTAACTAAAGTTCAGATGCAAACTTGGCAGTATGTCCAAAGGTACTCTCCCACCAAGTTCTAACTTATTAGTTCTCCATATGTTTCTCCATTGGGCCCCATACATACTTGACCACACTGATATCTTTCACCATTGGTCCCCATACATATTTGACCACACTAATATCTTTCCCCATTGGTCCCCATACATACTTGACCACACTGATATCTTTCTCCATTGGTTCCCATACATACTTGACCACACTGATATCCTTCTCCATTGGTCCCCATACATACTTGACCACACTAATATCTTTCCCCATTGGTCCCCATACATACTTGACCACACTGATATCTTTTTCCATTGGTCCCCATACATACTTGACCACACTGATATCTTTCTCCATTGGTCCCCATACATACTTGACAACACTAATATCGTTCTCCATTTGGCCCCATACATACTTGACCACACTAATATGTTTCTCCATTGGGACCCATACTTGACCACACTAATAACATTCTCCATTGGGACCCATACTTGACCATACTAATAACATTTTCCATTGGGACCCATACTTGACCACACTAATAACATTCTCCATTGGGACCATACTTGACCACACTAATATGTTTCTCCATTGGGACCTATACTTGACCACACTAATGTTTCTCCATTGGGACCCATACTTGACCACACTAATATGTTTCTCCATTGGGACCTATACTTGACCACACTAATGTTTCTCCATTGGGACCCATACTTGACAACACTAATATGTTTCTCCATTGGGACCTATACTTGACCACACTAATATGTTTCTCCATTGGGACCCATACTTGACCACATGCTTGAGGGTCATAAATCTGATGTTTGCGACTCATTCACCTACATTTACACAGTGCCCATATTAGATGGATATACACATGTAGGGTCATTTTGACCTGATTTCACATAAATCGCTTAAAAGATGACAAAAAGGCCTGATTGGATAATTTACTACTCGTTCTAATGGCAAAATTGACATTTGACCTATATTATCCAGACAGTAGATCCGTATATGGTGTGAAACGTACGGATGAAGAAATATCTTTCCTCATTGGTTCCCATACTGTAGAAAAGGGGGCTAAGTCTTGTATTTGACATTGGGCATTGGACTCAATATTAGATGGATGTATCATCATTTTGACCATATTTGGTATAAATCACAAAAAAGATGAGGAAAATGGCTGCCTGAATAATTTACTATTGGTTCCAATGGAAAAATTCATGTTTGACCTATGTTATTCAGAGACTGACATAGTTCTTGTGTGGATGGTAGATTAGGCCCAAAGGTACGCACCCATCAAGCTCCATGTCAATAGCCTTAAATATAAGGAAATGTGCCACCACTGTATTATCTTTCCCCTTGGGTCCCATACTTGACCACTGTAATATCTTTCCCCTTGGGTTCCATACTTGACCACTGTATTATCTTTCCCCTTGGGTCCCATACTTGACCACTGTATTATCTTTCCTCTTGGGTCCCATACTTGACCACTGTATTATCTTTCCCCTTGGGTCCCATACTTGACCACTGTAATATCTTTCTCCATTGGGTCCCACACTTGACCATTGTAATATCTTTCCCCTTGGGTTCCATACTTGACCACTGTATTATCTTTCCCCTTGGGTCCCATACTTGACCACTGTATTATCTTTCCCCTTGGGTCCCATACTTGACCACTGTATTATCTTTCCCCTTGGGTCCCATACTTGACCACTGTAATATCCTTTCCCCATTGGTCCCATACTTGACCACTGTAATATCTTTCTCCATTGGGTCCCATACTTTACCACTGTAATATCTTTCTCCATTGGTTCCATACTTGACCACAGTAATAGCTTTCCCCATTGGTCCCATACTTGACCACTGTAATATCTTTCTCCATTGTGTCCGTACTTAACCACTGTAATATTATTCCCCTTGTCCCATACTTGACCACTGTAATATCTTTCCCCATGGAGTCCCATACTTGACCACTGTAATATATTTCCCCATTGAGTCCCATACTTGACCACTGTAATATCTTTCTCCATTGGGTCCCATACTTGACCACTGTAATATCTTTCTCCATTGGGTCCCATACTTGACCACTGTAATATCTTTCTCCATTGGGTTCCATACTTGACCACAGTAACAGCTTTCCCCATTGAGTCCCATACTTGAGCACTGTAATATATTTCTCCATTGGGTCCCATACTTGACCACTGTAATATCTTTCCCCATTGTGTCCCATACTAGAAAAAAAATTAACTTATGTTTCAAATGGAATACGCTTCATTGTTGCTACACAAAGATTAGACGTCAATAAGATGAACTTGACTAAGTTGGATCTAAAGCCATTAGAAATAAAGAAATCTACCACCATCGTTTGCGAAAGATGGACAGACAGGCAGCCGAAGGGACATCGCTATTATAAGCTTACTAAAAAGTCCCCATTATTTACAATAGATGGACAGACAAGCGGATGAAGGGATGTCGCTATAGCTGACTAACAAGTCCCCATTGTTTACAATAGATGGACAGACAGGGGAACGAGGTGACAACTCTTTAGCTGATTGACACGTCTGCAAGTCTGCTGGGCTAAACATATTGCCCCTTCAATCAAAAATTTTAATTCACGTATCCTCCGACTACAATAGTGAAATCTAATCTGTCAGTCAAATATATCATACCATAATCAAGTACGTCACGGGCAGGATGACTTCGCGATTAAAATCTGTCATGAATGGCAAATCTAACTCCAGCAGGAACTCTGAATAGTCTATCATGTGTACAAATGTGTTTACTACTTAATAAGCATTCTGTTGAATATGTTGAATCTAATTTGACTGCGTGGTGTTGCTGCCATAAGCAGGAACAGCACCCCATCAAAGTAGTTTAAAATTATTCAACAGCTTACCTGTAAACCATATTTCTCAAAAGATAGTCTGCTAGCGTGTTTAGGCCACACCCTTAAATTTGACACAAATCAGCGTGAAACATTCTTGTTTTCATACAGAAGCCAGTGTGAGATCGAGAGACTTGTGAGTGAAAAACAGTAACAAAACAACGATTGTTTCAAATATTTTTCTGCTATACAACCCAGTTTCTGTCGTGTATTAATCTATTTAAACAAATTTTTTTAATCACGGGTATATCATTAGCTTATTCTTTTAACAAATATTTCTGATTAAATCTTATTTACCGGCATGATCACAGTAACTTCGGAATAGCGCAAAATCATATCATATATGACTGGTTATATTGTAATGTAAGCGCACAACATAAAATTATCCAAAACGGAATGAGATAAAGAAGAAAAATAGCTTGAATGCCCGAGAATTAAAATGGGGTAGATCCCTTCTTATGTTGGACATGCGTGCGTATTGACGTGTACACGCTAATGGGAAGGATAGATCCCTTCTTATGTTGGACGTGCATAGTGACGTGTACACGTTAATGGGAAGGATAGACCACATTGCCAAGTTCTGAGTCCAGGATATTTATATATCCATAAAAAATAAACTTCTTTTGTGATTGGAGGCACATCTTCATGTTCTCGTTGATACTTGGGTTACCAATCTGCGTGATTGATGCCAATGCGATCCGTAGTATGTAGTTGGTAGATTCAATAAGACACACGGTCCTTGCGTGAAGACGTGGCTTCATGGCCATCAGGATCATGACGAAGAACTTCAATGGTTCTGTATTGAATGCAGAATCATCTCCTGCTTGAAACAATGTCTGTGTCACTGTTTGGATGTGTGTGTTTGCGACTCAGTGTGCTACCGTTGGTTGTAGCCTGGTCCATGTGATCAATGACAGTGCATGTTGAATTTGCTGAGGCTCCGGATGTGCTGGCTGTGGCAGAAACTATCTGTCTTCTTATCTTTACTGAGCAACACATGACTCAAATTTAAATAAAATTATTAGAGTTCAACTCGGGTCTTTGCCTGATGCTTACTGTGTTTCAGTGACATCTGGATGTTTGTTTCTGGTTTAGAAAACAGCTTATATATGCTCCTAGTACCGTTAAGTTAGCTACTGCTGGTTAATTTATTGCAGGTACATAGTTAGGCAGTTAGTCATGGTTTGCAGCATTGTACCGCATTTACCCACATTTTTGCTCCCAGTACCCGCATCAGGAATGGCAGGCAAAGGAGGTTAACCATGCTTAACCTCAATTGTCTGCCATTACTCGCAGTTAGCCGCCAGTTAGTGTCATAGAAATATTGTGGCTGAATGGCGGGAAAAGTCAATGGAAACAAACTGTAAAATTTGGTGTTTAAAGGTTATTTGACAACAACTCAACCTTCCATGGAGTTGACACGCTTTGGGTTGTGTTTGTCCATACATAGGCGTGAGTATCTGGATGGCTAGTGTGAATTTGAATAGGGTCCCATTTGCGCAGAAAGCCAACTGCGTATATACACTTGGGCAGTGGCAGAGACATTTGCTCCACCCCTTAATTTGATTTAACCATAGCAGATTCCAAATATCATGTGATTTATCGAGACATTTTATGTCAAATTTAGGATTAATTTTGATGTAATAAACAATTTTTATTAAAGAGTACATAATTGTAGCTCGCGGGGGTATGCGCTGGTCCACTTCGCGGGGGTACGCGCTGGTCCGCTATGTCACTCCACTCCCCTGCACCGCATATACAGGATGTGCAGGAGGGCTGGTTAGCTGCGGTTCTCGGGGTTGTGGATCCCGTATCGCATCTCTCCGGAAAGTACAAAGACCGACCTCTAGAGCCAGTGGAATGTTCACGTTCCAGTGGGCCGTGTGACCATTGCCGCCGAGATTGCACCTCACTGTCTCATCCCAACTGTTGGTGTCACCAATATGACGGTCCATTACTAAATTATAAGTCTGAACATTATGGTATAATTCGTCACAATTAATAACTATACAAACAATGCTACTCGTTTGACAGTAATGAGCAAAATAATACAGTACATAGAGCTACTTGGTGTTCTTTCTACGTGGTCTTGCCGAAGGTACAACACAGATCCGTAAATCCACAGAGGTATCCCCGCAAGTGAGCATCACAACGAGGCTACTTGGTAGTTTAATATAAACTAATTGTACCCATGACACACACAAAATATTGTTGTTGCGAGAGGAAAGTGCCGCGCGCGGGCCTCTGTCACAGGAAAATGCCTTCAACGCCGAAGCGAAGGAAAAGAACTGGCAAAAAGGGCCACTCTTTTGTTCAAACAAAAACCTGTTGGCCAATCCTAGTGAAGCCATAATTAATGTGACGCACACTGGTTTACATGAATTCTGAAGAATTCACCGATCACTGTCTTATGTAGGTCCAAAGATACTGCATTGGTAGATGCCGCTTTGTTTATACGGGCCTTCTGCTACATTCTAACCTACCATTTGGTTATTAGATATGAATCCAAGCTTTGGCCGCAATTGGCAGTAGTTCCTACCTATCTTTAGACACATATATCTGACTGGCGAAGATGCCCAGCTTCCTGAAGGTCGCCCCGCATAGCATCTGCCAAAGACAGTGAGCATACATGTTATGGAGCAATAGTTTCAGAATCATATGACAATCTGGTCACCACTGCCCCATAACCACATATAACATCGCCAGGACAAGTTACAGTTCACAAAAGCAATTTTAGAAAGTGCAATATCACACGTGTGTTACAGAATTAACATATTACCTGTCACTAGGGTTAAGTTCCAGAATGCCCAGAGATGCGTTGCAGGCCGGTGTTAAAATATATAATATAATTTTCTTTTCGCAGTATTTCCCACATTGGCGGGGTAATCTAAACTAACTGGTATCCGAAGATACAGGGGGAGTGAATGTAAATTGACATTTTAGCTATCACCGCTCGGAAACCGCAATAGTTTCCCAGAATCGGATCCGGATAACGTGTCGATAGGGTGTCCAGACAGTTATTAAGCCTTATGGCTTGGAGTAGCGTAGAAAGAGACAATAACTCAATATTAATAAGAGGCCCTAAGGTAATTGGCCAATTTTACACAATCTAGCCAGTACGCGGTGTTACATATCCACTACAGCTGGAAAAGAGGCGTACATAATGTGTCTCTTACGGAGAGATTGTCCCTAACTACTTTAAACCTATCTTATCAAGCTAGATTAGCCAGGTTTAGTCGGTCACATGTCAGGCTCGAGCATGGGGAGCATGATCAGTGACCTCAGTGTAAAATTGATGCTGGGGGAATATAGTGATGTGGATATAATGTTGCTGTATCTAGCGTACTGCATCCTAGAGTTTTTACATAGAAACAAAACATAATAACTAGGATGGCTACTTGCCATATGCACAACTAACCAATACAGTGCTAACGATATATCACAGGTCATAGAACCTTACGGTGCTGTTAGTTGCGAGACACGGAAATAAAGATAATATGTACAGTATGAAACAGAAAGTATAAAAATGAGGTCTTAAGACCGGCACGGCACCTATTAGTCATCAGTGCCTATTACGGAAATAATAAATGTTGCAATACTATAGTGACTTGAGTACCTATTGGCCATTGGTACAGTAAGTGTACATAAATCATGGAAATTGATATGCTACAGTTGTGTAGTGCGAGATGACACGATCTTGAATGCAGGGAAGATTTCCGCAGGCAGACTGTTGATGCGGCTCACTCTCAAGACGGTGAAGAAGAACGGTTATAAAGATGTCCACTGTATAGTCAGAATAACTCATACATAATTTAAACAGTTGTTGCAAAGTTTCCGTCCAGCGACGGTAGTTTGAAAGTTGCCCATTACAAATGAGGGCTATATTTGTAATTAAACATGCATGTACAATAACTGGGTACAATGTGCGTGATACATTGCAGAGTCCCGCCAGACTGTGGTCTAAAAGTTAATTAACACACGCGACATGCTGCGCGGAGGCTTGATCCCACTTTTCAGCATGGTCGGAAGATTCGGCGAGTTATCCACCAAGAATCACCATCAGCTCTACATCCCGTAGAATCACATTTGGCCCCGCAAGGCCCATCTGTAGGAAACTCCTTTAGGAAAGTTACGGAAAGGGAGTTCTTATATTAGTTTATTGCCCCCAGATGGCCGTTCGGGAGCTTCAAAATTCTTGTATCGCGGATGTCTTTAAAACTGCTCACCGGCGTAGGAGATCTCAAATCTGAATGGCACTGCTGCGATGCAGGTGGGGGGGGGGCATGTGTGGAACGTACACGTCTAGCACGGCACTGGTCCAGCCGTCTTGTTGACGGGTTGGCTTCCATGATGATGCTCTCGATTCTCATTTTTTCATCCCTTTTATACTACACGTCAGAGGCAGGACGCTCCAGCCAATCAGTGGGTGAGCAGTGGCCAATCAGCGTGCAGCTAGAGGTGGTGACGTGGCTATCACGTGAACAGGGCATTCCCCATTCAGTTAATGCATACACGCGATTACGACATCAAAGCAATATTTTGAAAATAGTTTAAATGGGAGTTTTAATGATAACTTGGCCATTTCTGGTCCGATTTTAATAAAGTAAACAGCTTTGTAATCCTCGTTTCATTCTGGTCCCAATCAGTACCAAGAACGACGACAATGGTGCAATTTGAGAAAATCACAAGTACCAACTCGGTACACTATAAACACACACTCTTTCCCAATCCTGACACGTGCGCCTGCGTGCTATGCGTTCTTATGAACTTAGCCATTTTAACGAAAACCTCTATCATAGGCTTTATACACGCGTACTATCCTACCCAGGGGGGGGGGGGCATGTGTGGAACGTACACGGAGCAGCCATCCCGTATCCAGCCTAGCTGGAACGGTTCATACCCATCCGGTCGATCCGTGCTACATAATATTTATGCGGTCCAAGTTAATAATTTCACTTCCACGATGATGTTTTTGAGCCATACATTAAACATAGTGGTCCTGTGCAATAATTTATACTGGGAAATCGTGTTAAAAAACCGTGACACATTCTTATATATAGTGCACACCAACCTTTTAGAGCATGTAAATTGAGCAAAACTGTGCAGACTATATATGGGTTTATACGATAATTTTCTGTAAATTGAGATTCAGGGAGTTCAGGGTTCAATCGATCCCAACACGGGTGAAGCGTGGGTGGATCTTAGCTAGCAATGGAGAGCAACAAAATAAAAGCAGATTCATCCATTAACCCTTACCCCGCTGATGTCAATATTTTATCTTCTTTTGAATAGCAAAGAAACAGGTGTACATTTTTCAACACTATTTTGGTGGATGATGTTCCTGTCTATGACAGCACCATCTTCCAACAAATTTGTTGAAAATTGAACACCAATTCTATCTTTATAAATTTAATTTGAAAATGAAAGATTTTGACACCAGTGTGGCAAGGGTTAATGTTTCCATTTCTTCATAAACCTATGAAAGAATTGTTCAAATAATGGCTGGGAAAAGCAGAGATATTTTACTGCCCAGTGCTTGGGATCAAATAAGTTAAGACTTCATCAAATCTATTTATACCGGTACTGTTTATATGACTATTGTTCATCTTTAATGTTAGAAACTTCTCATTTACTTCATCAGTACTGATGTGATGTCACTGGACCTTTCCGGTTTTTACTATCTCTAGCCCATCTTTAGCTAAGCTCCAACCACACATCGCTCGTATTGGGATCGATTGATATTTGAACACCCTGACTATTAATCTAAAAAAAACCCTACACAGGTAAGCTGTTGAATATTTTGACACTAATTTGACTGGGTCCGCCCAGTCAAAGTAGTTTCAAAATATTCAACAGCATGTCTATTAAATAGCAAAGAATTACAAAGACATACAATTCATACAACTTTACCTCATCAGTACTGATAACAACATGGCTGTTGTGATGTCAATTTAACAATGATGATAATACACACTCACACACGCATGCACTCACACACGCAGACACACACTCACACATGCATGCACTCACACATGCAGACACACACGCAGACACACACTCACACATGCATGCACTCACACATGCATGCACTCACACAACATATGCACTCACACGTGCACATACTCACACACGCATGCACTAACACATACACACACACTCACCCCCACACACGCACACACTCACACACGCACACACTCACACATGCACAGACTCACACATGCACACCCTCACACACACTTATGCGCACACATGCGCACTCACACACGCGCACACACACACACACATACAGAATATCATGTGAATTCTTTTAAGACTTACACTTCCTTCGAGTGTTGCTATGTCCTGATCAGCTTTCTGCAGCTTCAGTTTGTATTCATGAATCTGCTTACTTGCCTCTCCTGCATGGAAAACACATATAAGCAAACTGGTAAATAAGGAGACAGAGAGACTCGTAATCAGGGAAGAGACGACTGGTAACTGTGGAGAAGAGATGACTGGTAACCATGGAGAAGAGACAGCTGGTAACCATGGAGAAGAGATGACTGGTAACCATGGAGAAGAAGACGGCTGGTAACCATGGAGAAGAGATGACTGGTAACCATGGAGAAGAGATGACTGGTAACCATGGTGAAGAGACGGCTGGTAACCATGGAGAAGAGATGACTGGTAACCATGGAGAAGAGATGACTGGTAACCATGGAGAAGAGATTACTGGTAACCATGGAGAAGAGATGACTGGTAACCAAGGTGAAGAGAGGACTTGTAACCAGGAACATTAGTGAGATCAGTATGCTGCAGAGCGAGAGTACAATCATGCAATTTATCAGATCCACTGTACAGAGAGTAAAAGCTCAATCATGATATTCATCAGATCCACTGTACAGAGAGTGAGAGTTCACTCACACTATTCATTAGATCCACTATACAGAGTGAGAGTTCAATCATGCTATTCATCAGATCGACTGTACAGAGAGCGAGAGTTCAATCATGCTATTCATCAGATCCACTGTACAGAGAGTGAGAGTTCAATCATGCTATTCATCAGATCCACTGTACAGAAAGTGAGAGTTCAATCACGCTATTCATAAGATACACAGTACAGAGAGTGAGAGTTCAATCACGCTATTCATAAGATACACAGTACAGAGAGCGAGAGTTCAATCACGGTATTCATCAGATCCACAGCACAGAGAGTGATAGTTCACTCACGCTATTCATAAGATACACAGTACAGAGAGCGAGAGTTCAATCACGGTATTCATCAGATCCACAGCACAGAGTGATAGTTCAATCACGCTATTCATGAGATCCACAGTACAGAGAGCGAGAGTTCAATCACTCAAACTTCGTGATTGTTTCGAGTACCTGCAGATGGACACTGATTCTGCATATATCGCCAGAGCAGCCTCCAACCTTGATGAGGTGATACGTCCAGAGATGTAATATGAGGCAAACAAGCAGAACGGGTTAGCTTGGGACAAATGATCTGGAAGGACACCAGGACTGTTCAAGCTTGAGATTGAAGGCACTCGTAGCATTGCTCTCTGCTCCAAGTGCTACTACGTGGAGAGCGCTGAGGGAAAGGCGAAGTGCTCAGCCAAGGGAATGTCTAAACGGCAGAATGATGTCTCCTGGCAGAGGTTCTACAGCACCCTCCATGGTGTAGTGGACAGAGCCACAAATTGAGGCCTCCGTATGCGCAACCAGGGTATGGTAACGTATGAACAGGAAAAACTTTGTCTCTATGCCTACTATGAATAAGAGATATGTGCTACCAGATGGTGTCCACACCGAGCCAATCGACTATCATGTGACATAGCATACCATGGTTCAACAGACAGCCAGGCCTTCCGATCTGGAGGATGTCTACTCGACGTAAGCTCTCCAGGTAGAGGTAGCTGGGTGTCTGTATGCACGATCTGAAGCTCCTCTCGTACAAATGGCTGCCTAGGACTGCTTTCCGAGCATGCCAGGTAGTACAGCTTAGGCTGTCCAGCCACCTCCACATACCTGTCAATCTTGCGTACATCTATCGACCAGTTGGGGTCAGTTGCCAGCCTATGTCCGCCCTCCAACTCGCCAGGCTCATACGAATAGCCTTGACTGGCTTCTGCCCTATCAGCCTAGTAACCGCAGCATTGGATCTCTCCACGACAATGGACAAGCCTTTCACCCATACCCTGGAATGATCGCCCGCTGCAGCCATCTCCTGAGCATACTGATGTGGGAACAGCCTCTCTGCCAGTGTCCGGTTCCACCACTCAACGATAGCCTTGGCACGGTGCTGTCCCACCTCGCCTTGTCTAATCGCCACACCATGTTTCTGCATGAGAGTCAGTCTCACCTCTAAATGCCTTACCCTCATCCACTTGCAGCAACTCTGGCCACTGGAGGGGATTTTGTGGGTCCTCATAGATACTCTGGAGCCTGGCAGCCACCTTACCCGTGGATTTATCTGTGAGCAGCACTGCCGCCTTGTACCTGCTGGCTACATCGACGATGGCGAGGGCATACTTGCAGGTCTTGCTGGCCACCCGATCATGCTGAAGGAACAGCACATCTGCCTGGTGAACCCTGTTCGGGACAGGTTCATTGAAGTGTGCATACAGAATGTGGCGTGACGAGGTCTGTATATTGGCCACATCACCTGCCTGGTGAACCAGTGGCTCAGTCTCCAAAGTGAATCTGTTACCCTTGCGACGAGCTGCCTCAAGTAACTGGTGAGGCTCACGGTAATATCCAGCAGATTGGTAGTACAGGTTCTCAAGACAAGTGGCTGATGACCTCTCGGACTTCATCACTGATGTCGACACCTTTCCTCTCTCGCACGGCTTGTGTAACCTCCACAGGTCAACAAACGACCGTCGCTCAATCGACCATCTCGGAACACCTCAAACACCTGGATACACTGTTGTCTAATCTCTGCAGCACTAGTGCCGTCACTGAAGGGTAGCCCGAATGTTTTGAGTTTTGACCAGGTTATACAGAGAAGCCATCTTATATAGAATGTCTTAAATGTTCGACGGCCCATTTGACTGCAAGTGCCATCGCAACATATTGGAGTCATGGACTGGCAATGCCAAAGAATGTACCTACCCCCGAGGCAATGGCTGGACCGTCGCGGACCGTCTCGCCAGCATTCGTCGTGAACAGAGCAATCAGAACCCCAACTGCCACTAGTGGGCCAAGAGAGTCCTTCACATAGGTACGATAAATCCCTTTGGCTTGGTGGATTAGTCGGCGGGATTCTGACTCTACATCATCACCATCATAATCCTCATCATAGACATCCTCATCATCGTCCTCTTCTTCATCATAGTCCTCATCGATATCCTCAACTGGATCCTCGAAAGCTTCCTGTTCATACATCATCCGCTGCTATACAAGCACTTTAAACTCGTCATAATCATCACCATCATAGTCCTCATCCTCGCCATCATCATAGTCATCCTCAACATCATCATAGTCCTCGTCGACTGGATCCTCGAAAGCTTCTGGTTCATACATAACAGAACAATATGGTGAGCTTAGAGGCCTTGTATAGACATGGCATCCGCAATCGTGAATGCAGGCGTGTTTGCCTTGGTGAACTGGGGTCTCAGCTTCGCTGACCATAAGGCGGCGGAGGTAGAGAGAAAACGTCATAACCAGGCGATGGAGAATCTGTCTAAGGAGAAGTTTGTGTACAGCAAGGCACTCGAGCATATGCACCAAAGGAAGGCACACCGACGACAATAAAGGGCTCAAGCCACCCAGAACATCAGAGGCCGATGAGCGTCTCAATGATTACTACGAGGCTGTAAAGCTCTCCGAGCTAATGCTCGACTATGAGGCATCCGGAGGTCAGAAGACAGCCGAGGCCATAGTAGTAGTGGCTGCTGTAGGAGCTGTGGTGACAGCGGGAGTTATGCTCTAATTAAGCTGGACCGCCCATCAACGGTAATGGAGATCAGAATTAGATCGGGAATATCATCCAGCAGACTATGTAGACGGCCAGACCAAAGTGTACCCATGAGGGGCGGTTGGCGCTGGTCGATTGTCATGAGGTTCACCAGGAAGGCCATCTATAGTAGTAATCTTAAGACTATTGTGGACGCAACATACTATTTGACACCATAGAGATCTTTGACGTGGCCCCTCCACAGCATCTTGTTTTTTAACTCCTCCATGTCCACCTGCCCGCTGGAGCCTTTGAGGTAATGCTGCCGCACTTTGGGTTTCTCTGTGCGGTAAAGGGTTTGGAGCTTCAATATATGGTGGTACTCTTCATCACTGACCTGCTCATATCCTCGAGAGCTTTGCTGACAGACTCATCGATAGCCTGTAGGCTGCTCTGTGCTAGTGGTACATACTTAGCATGCTTCTCCAGCTTCCTGGTGATCTGGCGCTGTCCAACCACCAAGCTGGTGGCCAGGACAGTAGCAGCAAGGGTCACGCTACCCAGCGCGATAGCGATGATAGCACCAACCCCTGCACTGGCTCCAATCACACACGCAGCTAGACTGTTGTAGGCTGTTTTATATCACCTGTGTGTTTTGCTGTACTTTTCTGTCTCATGAACAAGATTCTGTCTAATGCTGTCAATCTGTTGGAGTCAGGCGCTAAGGTGGGATACAGTTCAGGCTGCTTTCACCACTCCAATTTAGCCATGGTATACCTAGATCTTAAACTTGTACTAGCACTGCGTCACCTGTAGGATCTGTCGATGAGTCATTGTGGGCTTCATCTCAGTTATTCTAGTGAAGCGTGTGAGCTTATTGGTATTGAGACACACCTCTCAAATACTCATCATCCAACATAATTTCAGGGGCCAGTTGCTTACGCAGCCGTGACATCTGGAACTTCACCTTGTTTGTCTGGTAGTACGCCCGCCAACCTATGCCCGCCGTTGGCAGGCTTTCTTATATTTATACTCCTGCACCCTTCACACTGCAAGACTTCTACAGACTCATCACACTCGTCATCCGAGAAATCATACAAGTTTGGCCATACTGTGCCCCCTCCTGCCGGATGAGGCTCTCATATTCTTGAACCATGTTGTAGTCCCTTTGTCCCCTTGCCTTTCTGGTGACCTGTTCATACCACAACACCTGTTGGCTACACAAGCATTACGTAAGTATTGCTTTACAATACATGTCCCCTACCTGGTGATATAAATCTTTAGAGATTGACAGTCAAATATCCATTAAAAATTGACAGAAGCAGCTGAACCTCAAACTTGATCTGTAACTTCTCATAACATTTAGCAATATATCAAGTTTCAGTCAAATATGATGAAGGAGAATGAAAGTCTTTAAAGCCGATATAGTTGTAAGTCGAAAGGGGACGTAACTCCATGAAAAATTAACGCAAACGCCTGAAACTTGAACATGCGCTGAATTTCTCATAACAAAGCAATGTACCAATTCCCAGTTGAACATCTTGAAAGACTGCGAAAAAGTATTTTTTGTATTTCATAAGTCAAGAGGGGGGGGGGGGGGCATAACTCCATGAAAGATTGACAGAAATGTCTGAAACTCAAAGTTGCTCTGTAACACACTATAATAAAGCAACCTACCAATTCTCAGTTGAATAGCTTGGAGTGCGAAAAAAGTGCGGTAAACCGATAGATAGTTCATAAGACGAAAGGGCTGGGTATAAATCCATGAAAAATTTACATGAATGTCCATAACTTGAACTTGCTCTGTACTTCCTTATATTAGAGCAATGTACCAATTTTCCCTTGAATATCTTGAAGGAGTGCGAAAAAAGGTGCAGAAAGCTGATATTTTTTGTATTTCATATGTCGAAAGGGGGCATTAACACCATGAAAAATTGACACAAATACCTGAAAATCTTGCTCTGTAACTTCTCATAACAAAGCAATGTATTAATTCTCAGTTGAATACCATGAAGGACTGCGAAAAAGTGCAGAAAACCAACCGCGACATACAGATGGACAGACAGATAGACAACAAACAACAGTTTTATGGGTATCGGAATAACTGGATATACCGCCTGCGCAAGGCCACCTGTGGAATGACTGGTTCCATTGAAACCATCAACCCCAGCATTCTTAAGTAAACCCGTGCCAGGACATGACGACTGTTGTGCACTGATTGCATTACCGAGATGAGTATTTCTGCTCACTCCTGAGATGGATAAACATATCCTATCTCTAGATCGAAGAACATGCCAAGGTAAACAAACTTCTGGGATGGTGTCAGCTCTGATTTTTGAAAGTTGATTATCCAGCCTAGATGTCAAAAGTTTGACAACTATTTCCAGATTTGCTGAAAGACTTTCTTGATCGTGTGCTTTTAACAGCGAGTTGTTTATGTACGTGTCGCCTGCTATGTGGCTCCTGCGGAGGCATGCTGTGAAAGCAAGGACCACCCATGTAAGACCCGAGGAGCCATCGAGATCCCGAATTGGAGAACCTTGAATTCCCCTTGGCCATTTTGAAACTCGGTGTGAGATTAAACCTATTTAGAGGCTTGAGGTTGTGAATTGGTCTCCACCCTCTTGTGCTCTTTGTTACTCGAAACACGGTTGAATAAAAGCCCGGGTTATTCTGTGCCGGCTGAATCGCTTGTTTCTGTATCAGAGAATTTTATTTCTTCCTCTATACACAACCGTTGTCTGGATCTCCTGGATTTTGAGTCCAGATCAGCACCAGAGACAGATGCGATGGCTGACTTGTTATCCAGTTGGGATGGTACCTGACTGAAAGCCATTGCTGGACTAAGCAGTCCTGAGTTACCCGCTTCCAGTCTTGTATGTGGAAGGCCAGCCGGCCTCCCATGGGTCCACCTAAGGAGAGTCAGGTAGACCCGAGAAATGCAAGAGTGGCACTGTCTCTGGTGGCTGTTCTAGCAGTACTGGAGTGCGCATTGTGAGAGGCGGGCCATCAGGCTTGACCCGCACGACCAGATCCTTGCGCAACTCTGCTGGTGCCTACGCACCTTGATGCGTGGGCATCCTAGCAGGTTGCGCGAGTCTGCTCCCCCTCTAGCAAGCTTCTGTTGGCATGGCCATGGCCTCCGCTGCACCTGTGGTTGGTCCCTGATTGGGCCACCACATCTTATTTGCTGTGGGTGGAAATCAGGGGGCGTTGGGCGAATGCGCTCCTACGGAGCACCTCAAACTGTTCGCATAATGCCCTTAGATTATTTACAGTGTTACCGTCTGTTACCGTGATGGGTGAGGCTTGACGTAATGTGGATGCTGCTACTACTCCCTGTGGTAGCTGGCAAACATGTGAGAGGACTGAGATGGCTCATGTATCACATTACGCAGAGTTTGCACTGCACATGACACTAGTGCATAAGTGTCCTGTGTCTGATCGGGACCCAGGTCGTGTATCTTCGCCAAAAGCTGTGCAGTCACCCGTACATTGCTTTAAAATGATGCTGTACTTCTGGTATTGCGCATATGTAATACAGCAACGCCGTGCCACCTCACGAGGGGGGGGGGGGGGCTTCGCGAGCCATCCATTGGGCTTAATCAACGTCTCTGCCGTAGGAAAAATATCTACAATATATTATGCATATGGTAGAGATGGCATGGTATTCATCACTGGCTTTCCCATCAACCATGGGCGCTATTGACCCAGCAGATGACATTTACCAATGGGACGATGGTCACACTAAAAAAAAGATTGGATGAGGAAATGCAAGAATATTGGTGTCATTGACATTATTGAGAAATGGGAAAGGTACCATTGGTCAATGGGGCAGCCATCTCTGACATTATTGACCCAGCAGATGACCTTTACCCACGGGACGATGGTCACACTAAAAAAAAGATTGGATGAGGAAATGCAAGAAAATTAGTGTCATTGATATTATTGACCAATGGGAAAGGTACCATTGGTCAATGGGGCAGCCATCCCTGACACTCTTGACCCAGCAGATGATATTTACCAATGGGTCAATGGTCACAGTAAAAAATGTGGATGAAGAAATGCAGGACTATTGGGTGTCATTTGCATTATTTACCAATGGCAAAAATACCATTGATCAATGAGCCAGCCATCACAGACACTATTGATCAATTGTTCAATTGTCACAACACTGACATTTACCAAATGGGCAATGGTGAGGTCACAGTAATAAATTTGGATAGGTAAATGCAAGAATATTGACATGATTGACCAACAGGAAGAGAACTATTAATCAATGGGCCAGCCATCCCTGACACTATTGCCATTTGATTGAAGTGTACTAAAGGAACATTTCTGTTTTAGTCCATTACCAATTTACGAAATGTGACACAGATTATTTTCCCCATAGGGTTCAACACTTAAAATGCTTTAAAGAGCCTGAGTTATGGCCCTTATTTCAAGTCGTGGCTATTTCATATTTATAGGGTGAATAGATATTGCGGGAAGGAACATATCTGCTAAATTTGTTTTTAATCTATCAACAATTGACAAAACAAAAAATTTTTAGCCAAAGGGTTCAATAGTTTCAATGAAACAGAGTTATGCCCTTGTTTAAAGGTGCAGTCTCTTTATATTAATAGTTCAAGTAGATGATTGACTGAAGAAACATATCTGCTAAATTTGATTTTAATCCATCAACAATTAACACAACCACCACAGATCCCGCTTAAAAACTTCCGGTGGGTGGAGATTTGAGAACCTTGAAAGAAGGATAAAAATAAATCAATATCCTAGCTCAATGTTAATCACATTAACAAATTGTGCATCAAGATCAATCACACAGAGATTATCACACAAGGAAAATGACAACTCAAAAGGAAAACTAAACAAAACACAAAGAAAGAATCTCACCTATATCATGCAGGCATACACCCTAGCGAAAATGTACTTAATATTGGTCTTTGGCTTGTTTAGTTAAAGTAGTTACATTCCTAAATAAAGACGCTGCCCGACTCTGATACTTTAGAAAAAGAAGAGAGATGGTAGACTCTGAATTCTAGCCTGCAACTTCTTAACATTTTTTTTACATTTATCAATTTTCGATCTGATCGAGGATCAAACCCATGCAATTCTGAGGCATCTATTCACCTAACATTTGGGAGCCGAATAGTCAATCCACTGACCCACCAACTAGAAGACTTGCATAATGACATCCAAGGATGAGCCGGCGAAGAGAGCAAATGAGGTAGCCATCTCACAAACATCATGAGCTTTAACATTAGCTAGCTGAATATCGCTAGAGGAGACAAGCTCATGGCAAATTCTAAATGTATCGAAAATCTATCTGGCAATTGAAGCCCTAGAGACAGGTTTGGCTAGCTCCTCCACAAAAGGCAACTAACTAGATCAGAATGAACTGATCTTTTAAAAATGGTACAGAGTTTATACATCTTCAAAGCTCTGACTGGACACCAGAACTTAACAAACAGCGAAAAGATGATAGACTTTTGATAATTATCGGAATAGTTGGATAATGGTTACTGAGTTTTTGATACAACATCCCTTCTTGGGAAGAGCTAGACCGTCTCCTGAAACAATAAGTCTATCCTTTTCAGTGGAGAGCATGTGAATATCGGACCTTCTCTTGAATGAAGCGGACGCTACTAGAAATGCCTTTAAAATCAAGATATTTAGACTAATGTTTCAGCATTTAAAAGGCACGGACGGGAAGAAACCAAGGGAAACCTACATCCCCTAAGTTCAGTGATAGTTGATAATAGCAGAGAACCAAAAGGATAGGAAGAAAATCTAACCCCAGGATATGGAAACAGAATCCGGCATGAAACCATTATTGGACCACCAATATCCAAAAAATTTTAGGCGACCCTTGTAAATGCATCTGGATGACTTTCTCCTAAATGATTCGAGAATCTCTTGAGATCTAGATGAAAATTTGATCTCAGGGACCGGATGCTCAAGATTTTCCACATGCACAGGCTGAAGGTTTCCTGCTGCAGCTAAAAACTAAGCGCAGCAATAAGAGGGAAGCTGAAGCCATACCCTAAGGAATTGGCCAGAATTGACAAATACGACCCTGGTAAACGAGACTTATGAAAAAACAAAAGGCGTGGATGAATAAAATCTTCCACATACCCGGATCTAGAGATGAACAGAGAAAAGATTCTATCTTGACTAAGGGTGAGGAAGATAAACTTCTGGGATATAAAAAAGGGGTCACCAACCCCTCAATATCTTTTGAAAAGGAAGATACATATAGAGGGTAGAAGCCCAAACCTATATTACCATGTAAACCTTCCTCTACAGACAGATACTAGATCCTAGACTTGAACTCTTCCTTAGAGGGTCTCCAGAGTTTAAAGGGTTAAAACTATCTAAACATAAATAAAAACTCAACATTTTCAGGAAATGATTATATCTCCTGGTCATATTTAATGTGTAGTGAGTATATTGAATGAATATACGGAAAGATTCAATTAATATAGAGAAACAATGCATAGAAACAAAAACAACAAGGACCAGCCTAAAGTCTATTATTTCGCAGCCATATATGAACACATACCCTATAAAGAAATGTTTCACTGCTTAAGTAAAATAAATAAAAAATATTGCAAAGAGATACAGCTTTACATGATACAGAATGCATAGCAACTGACAAATATACGATGTCAAATCAGCCAAGCCTCACCCCACACGAGAGAGGAAAACAACGAGAAGAGAATGAGACCAGCACTACACAGACACACACACACACACCCCTCCTGAGGGGAGAGGACTAACAGGAAGAAATAATATGAGAACCAAGAGTTCCACTACGAGAACAACCAGATTTAAAAGAGAAAAGGAACACAAAGCAAATAACCTACTAAACATGCAAGGGAACAAGCTACTGAAGGCTACAGAAAAAACGGAACAACCAATGAGGCTACATTGCCACAACAAAACTAAAACTTGAAGGAAAAAACAAGATTCAAGAGAACCCAGGAACAGAAGCTCTGAAGGCAACTGAAAATGTCTACTGAAAAAGACAAGAAGGGACTGATGATAACAGAAAGGCCTATTGAAGAAAGCTAAGAAATAAATATACCATAAAGACAAGACATGACACGATAAACCCTGAACTAGGAAGAGAGGATAAAATAGGATATAACTAGTTCAACTATAACTATAGAAAACCAGAAAACTACAAAATGGGAAAAAGAAAACATGAACGGGGAAACGAAAGGGGCTCATGATGAATAATACTGACAGATAAGACGACGTCTGACAGCTACTGGAAGTATAGAAAGAACGGAAAATTATAAAATTACTAACCCAGACAAAATGAAAACCAAGATGGAATGAAAAAACAAGATCATAAATAAAAAAAAATAAAAAAAAAGCAAGCAAAAAACTTAAATTTAGAAAGAGAAAGAAACATGTAGAAATGAAAGAGAGATGACATGAAACCAGAGCAAAATGACTAGCCATAACTATGGCGACTGAGACAAGAAACTGACAGCCACCGAAAAGGAAGAAAAATTAGGAACGGTTACTCAGAGAGGAGAATGGTGCCAAGAATCATTCAAAAAGAAATAAAAAAGAGATACACTTAACGGGACAAATACTCCAAAAGGGGAAGGAAAACAGAAATAAAAGTCGAGAAAAATAAAAACAGCGATCGATTCAGAGCAACAAATTAACTCCTTTTGGTTAAACTAAATATGTCGACCTGCCGACATAAGAAGAGAAAGACGAACGAGAGAAAAAACTAAATGGCCCGAAGACAAAAGCCCATCTAAAGTAGGATGAATAAAGAAAAAATACCTATCTAGGGGAAATTGCGATGAATTTTAACGGAAAGAAGAGAAAGATAAGCTGAAATCCGAAATGAAAACGCTAAGACTAGCTGAAAAAACCATGCTTGATGGAAGAATACAACTGAACAACTTACAAAATATCGGTTGGGTGAGACTATTAGAGAAGATAAGAAAAAATGCATATGTTGACAGCGTATCCATCTCTATCAGCAAGCAAAATACACTGGAAAGAGAAGATATGAAGAGGATAGTGCATATGGAACCAGTGGGGAGAGTCTTTAATTACATTTAATTACTGATACTATATAAAAGAATTATTGCTGGATGAGTGAAAAAATCTCAAGTGTGATTTCATGTCTCTGTAAGAAGATTTTTAGCCAATAAATATTCTGATTCTGATTCTTTACTGCTATTACGGTATTAAGACTAACTGTTAGACAAGATGATGACTGGATCCTAAGAAAACGAACACGGAAACTGGACCTAAAGAAAAAAGCTGGAGCACCAGGAAGATCTCTATCACCAGAAATCACAAACAGGAAGCGGAAGACCGAATCCGAAGTTAATCCCAGCACACCAGAAAAAACCTAAAACCAGAAATAATAAAAATGACAGCGGAATACGCAAAAACCAGAAGAGGAATTTGAATCTGGAACGTAAGGAAACTTCCAAACCCATAAGAACATAAACACAGGCATAGAGCACCTGGAAGATACACAAACACAGGCATAGAGCACCTGGAAGATACATAAACACAGGCATAGAGCACCTGGAAGATACATAAACACAGGCATAGAGCACATGGAAGATACATAAACCCAGGCATAGAGCACCTGGAAGATACATAAACCCAGGAAGTGAGAAAAATCGGAAAAGGGAGTTGAACCTGGACCACCAGGAAGATCCCTGAAACTGGAAGTGACCCTATCCCTGGATAAATGAAAACCGGAAACCGGAATGAGAGTATTAAGACTGGAAATGCGCGAACCGGAAGAGGGAAAATGGAAATGAGTCAGGATTTAGCATCCCTGGATGTTCATATAAACTGGAAGAATTTACATCAGAAATGCGCGAATTGGAATCGGAAAATGAAAACTGAACAGGATCTTAGTATCTCCAGATGATCAGCCAAAAACGGAAGTAGAAGATAAACCAGAAATGTGCAAACCGAAAGCAGAAACCGGAAACTGAACAGAGTCTACTAACCCCTAATGCTCAGGAATACTGGAAGTGATACTAAGATCGGAAGTACGCACACCGGATGTGGAAAATCGGAAACTGAACATAGTTGCTAATCCCTAATGCTCAGGTATACCGGAAGTGATAATACGACCGGAAAATACACACACATTGGATGCGGAAAACCGGAAACTGAACAGAGTCTACTAACCCCTAATGCTCAGGAAACCAGACGTGAGGCTAAGACCAGAAGAATGCACATCTGGAAAAAGGAATTTTGACTGGAAATACGCAAACCGGAAATGATGGCATCAGCATTATGCTGCTTAGAAAGATCGCCTACAGCGAGCAGTTTTGAACAGGACCAGAACTCATCCGGCACCACCACTTAGGAATGATGCCATGCCTCCAAGAATCACATGGGTTTGAGAAGCACGAGACTTACTCAAAATCTCCTATGTGCTTCTTCTCCTCTTATCCTTCTCATTTTGGGTTTAGGACACACCTCCTATCTCGAAATAAGGGAAACGGGATTCCCACACTTTTGGACACCTCCGCATTGCTCCTGGTTGTCCAATGATCCTTCCGATATACTAACTACTTTTGCCGCTAAAAAGGTTGACGAGATACTCTCATCCAGGGACTTCGTTAATACGGACACAAAAAACTTGAAGCGAGTGAAAATACCATAACAGCGTCACTAAGAGCCAGAGATGACCATTCTTCTGTTGATTTTTGGAGCCACTTGAGGAGAACAAGAAGACAACTTGAGGCACACGTGGCCCGAGGATTCTGATGAGTGCAAACAAACACATTTACCTGACGAGCATTTCACTCTCTCCACCAATTTTATGGATTCCTCAAAACGAAAAATTAATAAAAAATGAAGCATACACCTTCTGACTGAGAAAACATTCTCCAAATCAAGTCTCACAAAAACAGAAAGAAAGCACACGGCTTGAAAGGCGGGGAAAATATAAATTAAAATATCTCAGTGTAGGTTTTGATAACTTCCTGATAAAAACTTTCTATAGGCACACGATAAACACACGAAAACAACACCTTGCAGAACTTGGTAATACTTCTACGTTGTTAGATAATAATGAGAGTAGATGATGATTGATGATATGGTAGGCATAGTTGAAAAATCACGAAAATCAGTAACAAAGTTACAAATGTACAATAAATCATCACAATCAGCTAGATGACATAAAGCAAAAATCCCTCCACAATGGCAGCCATGTTCGTGGGATGACATAATCCCACTGATTTGGATACACATATGGATGGATACACAGACAAAGGGGAGCTAATAATTATAAACTAGCCACATGAGATTACTAACCTATTCAATAACACATTCAAGTAGAAGGTTTAGTTATTGAATGATAATAACCATAGATAATGGACACAATCTTGTTTGACCATCTCAAAACAGAAATGACATGCCATTTTTTGTAACATTTAATTAATCTATATTAAATAATGTACATTTCGTCACAGTACTCCAAGCAAAGATAAAGTTATTGAACGAAAACCCCAAATTTGCATGGATGGACATACACAAATTCAGAGACAAAGGGATGGACGGATGGAGGGATGGGCTGACTGACCCACAAAATAATGTACATTTCCCTAGTACCATAGCCAATGTTCCCATGAAGTTTCCTCACAATACACCAAGCAAAGATAAAGTTATTGAACGAAAATCCAAAATTTGCATGGACAGACGGACACAAATTCAGAGACAAAGGGATGGATGGACGGAGGGATGGGCTGACTGACCCACAAAATAATGTACATTTCCCTAGTACCATAGCCAATGTTCCCATGAAGTTTCGTCACAATACTCCAAGCAAAGATAACGTTATTGAACGAAAACCCAAAATTTGCACGGACACAAATTCAGAGACAAAGGGATGGACGAACGGACGGAGGGATGGGCTGACTGACCCTCAAACTAAGGTGCATTTGCCTACTACCATAGCCAACCTTCCCATGAAGTGTTGTCACAATATTCCAAGCAAAAGTAGTTATCGAAAGAAAACCTCTGTGTGTGTGTGACGGATGCTAGCACGGACAGACGCACGGATGGAAGTGAAAACATAATCCCCCCACTTATCGCTAAAGCGGGAGGATAATCAAAAATTTGTAAAACGTAACTTAGTCAACAGAGACTTAATATTAGGTATGTTGCTTGATAAGTAATCCTTCAAAAATGAACTTAAAGTAGACAAGTACAAAAACTTTAACTGGATTTTGCCAAACCTTCCTGATAGCAGAAAAATTTGAAAGTGATTCTATGTTGTCTTGTTGGTGCCTCTGCGCATGCACGCCATGCGCTATGACTTAGGTCATTGAGGAGTGTATTCAGACTGGTGCCCATCTCATACAGGTTGTCAGGATGTGATTCTACTCAACCAGAAGCCTGGTGTAGGGTAGGATGATATGGTATAGGCATTGGGGGGCATGGAAAGCAGGTATAAAAAAAATTTCTGGTGATAAATGCAGTGTTTGATTTAGCAAGTAGTGATTGAACGGTACAGATGTTTGTGGTGTAGTAACAACAAATGGATTTTCACCATAGGCTTCACTAGCTTAAGACTTAATGAACCAGAGTTATGGCCCTTGTTTAAAAATGCATACTCTTTATATCCATAGTTCAAATAGCCTGAAGGAACTTATCAGCTAAATTTGATTTTAATCTATCAACAATTGGTGAAAACATGTTTTTCCTCATATCGCTCAATACTTAAAAACACTTCAATGAACCTGAGCTATGCCACTTGCTTAAGGGCGTGGTCACTTCATAGTCATAACTACAATAAATATTATCTAAAGGAACATATCTACTAATTTAGTTGTAATCGCTCTCTCTCGCGTGAAATAAGATAAGGTTATACTTACGTTGCACTTCATATAATTGCATCTCCGGCCCATTCATTTGTGGTGATTTAGGACTACTGAATTTCTCTGATAATTGACTTTTAGCTCGTTCTTCCTCTAATTCCTCACAAACTCGCTTCATCTAGAAACAAGTGACACAGGGATGAGAGTGGCAATTGAGGAAAAACACTGAAAAAAAATTTCACACACAACACCACCAACCCCACCCCCTTTAGAAAAAGGTTAGTTTCAAGGGTATTTCATCAAAAGCAGACTTTTGAAATCCCAAATTTAGCCAAAAAACACTGAAATCAGTGTATCCACTAAAGACTCTCATACATGGTGACAAAGCAGGTAGCATGAAATACGTGTATCTTGAAATTCATTGCCTAATCCTTCAGTATCTATAATTCGATCAACAAATTAAGTCCTCATTGATTCACTACTCACCTAAAGATAAACATATCTACATACACCTCTACTTCTAGATACTTCTAAATCATAATCTCATCTACTTCTAGATACTTCTAAATCATAATCTCATCTACTTCTAGATACTTCTAAATCATAATCTCATCTACTTCTAGATACTTCTAAATCATAATCTCATCTACTTCTAGATACTTCTAGATGATAATCTCATCTACTTCTAGATACTTCTAAATCATAATCTCATCTACTTCTAAATGATAATCTCATCTACTTCTAGAAACTTCTAAATCATAATCTCATCTACCTCTAGATACTTCTAAATCATAATCTCAGCTACTTCAAAATCATAATCTCATCTACTTCTAAATCATAATCTCATCTACTTCTAGATACTTCTAAATCATAATCTCATCTACTTCTAGATACTTCTAAATCATAATCTCATCTACTTCTAGATACTTCTAAATCATAATCTCATCTACTTCTAGATACTTCTAGATGATAATCTCATCTACTTCTAGATACTTCTAAATCATAATCTCATCTACTTCTAGATACTTCTAAATGATAATCTCATCTACTTCTAGAAACTTCTAAATCATAATCTCATCTACCTCTAGATACTTCTAAATCATAATCTCAGCTACTTCAAAATCATAATCTCATCTACTTCTAAATCATAATCTCATCTACTTCTAGATACTTCTAAATCATAATCTCATCTACTTCTAGATACTTCTAAATCATAATCTATTCTACTTCTAGAAACTTCTAAATCATAATCTCATCTACTTCTAGATACTTCTAAATCATAATCTCATCTACTTCTAGATACTTCTAAATCATAATCTCATCTACTTCTAAATCATAATCTCATCTACTTCTAAATCATAATCTCATCTACTTCTAGATACTTTTTCTAAATCATAATCTAATCTACTTCTAGATACTTCTAAATCATAATCTCATCTACTTCTAAATACTTTTTTCTAAATCATAATCTCATCTACTTCTAGATACTTCTAAATCATAATCTCATCTACTTCTAGATACTTCTAAATCATAATCTCATCTACTTCTAGATACTTCTAAATCATAATCTCATCTACTTCTAGATACTTCTAATTCATAATCTCATCTACTTCTAAATCATAATCTCATCTACTTCTAGATACTTCTAAATCATAATCTCATCTACTTCTAGATACTTCTAAATGATAATCTCATCTACTTCTAAATCATAATCTCATCTACTTCTAGATACTTCTAAATCATAATCTCATCTACTTCTAGATACTTCTAAATCATAATCTCATCTACTTCTAAATCATAATCTCATCTACTTCTAGATACTTCTAAATCATAATCTCATCTACTTCTAGATAATTCTAAATGATAATCTCATCTACTTCTAGATACTTTTTTCTAAATCATAATCTCATCTACTTCTAGATACTTCTAAATCATAATCTCATCTACTTCTAGAAACTTCTAAATCATAATCTCATCTACTTCTAGATACTTCTAAATCATAATCTCATCTACTTCTAAATCATAATCTCGTCTACTTCTAGATACTTCTAAATGATAATCTCATCTACTTCTAGATACTTCTAAATCATAATCTCATCTACTTCTAGATACTTCTAAATCATAATCTCATCTACTTCTAGATACTTCTAAATCATAATCTCATCTACTTCTAAATCATAATCTCATCTACTTCTAGATACTTCTAAATCATAATCTCATCTACTTCTAGATACTTCTAAATCATAATCTCATCTACTTCTAGATAATTCTAAATCATAATCTCATCTACTTCTAGATACTTTTTTCTAAATCATAATCTCATCTACTTCTAGATACTTCTAAATCATAATCTCATCTACTTCTAGAAACTTCTAAATGATAATCTCATCTACTTCTAGATACTTCTAAATCATAATCTCATCTACTTCTAGAAACTTCTAAATCATAATCTCATCTACTTCTAGATACTTCTAAATCATAATCCCATCTACTTCTAAATCATAATCTCGTCTACTTCTAGATACTTCTAAATCATAATCTCATCTACTTCTAGATACTTCTAAATCATAATCTCATCTACTTCTAGATACTTCTAAATCATAATCTCATCTACTTCTAGGGAACTTCTAAATGATAATCTTATCTACTTATAGATACTTCTAAATCATAATCTCATCTACTTCTAGAAACTTCTAAATGATAATCTCATCCACTTAAATGTCTAAATTATAATCGCATCTACTTCTAGAAAATTCTAAATCATAATCTTATCTACTTATAGAAACGTCTAACTCATAATCTCATCTACTTCTAGAATCTTCTAAATCATAATTACCTCTATTTCTAATTTCATCTTGTCAGTGGCAAACCTCTTCAACCTTTCATCTGAAACATAAATTAGCAATCAGATTCATCACAAGTTAAAAACAAGAGGCCCAAGGGGTGTGTATCGCTCAACAAGGGGTGTGTATCGCTCAACTGTAACATAGGTATTTCAACTAGAAAGGTCATTGCCTATAAGTAGCACCCAGAGGTCATTGCCTATAAGCAGTGCCCAGAAGTCATTGCCTATAGGTAGCACCAAAAGACCATTGCCTATAAGTAGCACCAAAAGGTCATTGCCTATAAGTAGCGCCCAGAGGTCATTACCTATAAGTAGCGCCCAGAGGTCATTGCCTATAAGTAGCGCCAAAAGACCATTGCCTATAAGTAGCGCCAAAAGGTTATTGCCTATAAGTAGCGCCCAGAGGTCATTGCCTATAAGTAGCGCCCAGAGGTCATTGCCTATAAGTAGCGCCCAGAGGTCATTGCCTATAAGTAGCGCCAAGAGGTCATTGCCCATAAGTAGCGCCCAGAGGTCACTGCCTATAAGTAGCGCCCAGAGGTCATTGCCTATAAGTAGCGCCCAGAGGTCATTGCCTATAAGTAGCGCCCAGAGGTCATTGCCTATAAGTAGCGCCCAGAGGTCATTGCCTATAAGTAGCGCCCAGAGGTCATTGCCTATAAGTAGCGCCCAGAGGTCATTGCCTATAAGTAGCGCCCAGAGGTCATTGCCTATAAGTAGCGCCCAAAGGTCATTGCCTATAAGTAGCGCCCAGAGGTCATTGCCTATAAGTAGCGCCCAGAGGTCATTACCTATAAGTAGCGCCCAGAGGTCATTGCCTATAAGTATCACACAAAGGCCATTGCCTATAAGTAGCATCCAAATGCCATTGCCTATAAATAGCAAACAAATGCCGCTTATAGGTGATGGCCTTGGAAGCAAAGGTTTTGCTTCCAAGATATCCGGAGAGCAATAATTGGATCCAATCCAGATCCGGATTCTTTTATCTGGATCACAGCCAAAGTCTGAAATTCCTCATACATGACAAGTTGGCTTAGTTCTGTGTCAAAATAGGACTGATTTCAACGTGTTTCTACTACTACAGCCATAGAATACTATAATTCTTTAGTTTGCTTGCAGTTATTCAGAATTTCAATATATATTCTCTAAGAAGCTCAAAATAATACAGAATGTTTGCACTGAATGCTTTATTATTGTTTCTAACAGAAAAATGAACCGTTGACCTACATTCTCTGGAAAGTAGGTCAGCCTGTTCAAGTTATTAGATGGGTGATAGCTTCTGCCCAAACCCACAAAACTATAAGCCAGTATCTCTAAATATGAGGAAATGTGGCACCAGAGCAACACGTATATGCCAGATTGATTATGAGAGGTTATGATGCTGTTGCTAAAAGATGTTGCATTGTCACATGGAAACATGTTGCACACATCTACACTTGTCAAAATAAACAACAGCGTTAATGGAATATATAAGTTAACTGTAAAAGCCTGGAAGAGTAATTAATGATGGTCTAACTGCATTCAGGACTAACATCTACCCGGAAGACATGAAGTTATGCATGGCTGCACAGCACAGCAGCTCTAATTTCCAGTGGGGTTGACCAATAGGTGTTAAAACGATTTTATCAAGTGACAATCCCTTATACCATGGAGATTGACACACTGTATGTTAGGTCCAGTAATAACTATGTGTGATGTATCAGGGGGGGGGGGGGGGCGCCTGGGACATTCAAAGAGTTCCTACACCACTAAGTTGATTCCCATCAGTTCCATTGTGTGGAGTTGGTGGATCCAATGGCATTCTTTTTGCCTCCTCCAAACTGTTGAATTTGGGTCTGCCGGATCCGATGATAGGACTTGTATGATCCTGTATTGCATGTCATTTCTGTGATGCCCGGGTCTATTGAAATGGCGTGATACTGGTGTGTCCTATCTTTCATGTTTGTAGAGGTTTGTGATGGAGCGTAGGTGCTCTTGGATCCTGATCTTGAAAGTCTCAGGGTTTCTCCTACATATTGTTTGCCACAATAATTACAGCTTAGGAGGTATACTACATTGCGAGTTCTGCAGTTTCCTATGATTTTTGCTCTGTAGGAGAGGCCTGTGTGCTTACTGGTGAAAAATCCTGACTTAACCATATTTTCTACAGATGTTGCAATTCTTGGTTTCACATGGGAGGAGGGGGTTGCGGTGGATATCTGTGTTGTTATGGTCTGTGTCTGGTAGTTTCGCACTGACTATGGTGTCTTTTATTGTTTTGTTCTTTTTGAAGCCAAACAATGGTCTGTCTGGGAAGGCCAGTCTGCAGCGCTCAAGTGCCCTGTAGAATCAGTCAAGAATTGACAATTGTGTCTTTTAACGGCATCCATGTGCGGCTGAATTCGCAAATGAAGATTTGTCTCTGATTTGTTTTGGATGTTTTTGGCTTGGGAGCAGGGATAATTAGGGAATGTCACTCCTTCGAGCGGGCTGTTTAGCGAGCTTTTTGTAGGATTTATAGAGGGTAACCTCTGGCGGTATAATGGTTTTGCATTGCGAGGCTGTTTTTCTCAAAATCTTCCGTTGATGAGCATATTCTCCTTAGTCTAAGGGTGTGCGAAATCATAATGGAGGTATCAATGCATGTCTGTGGGTTTGTTATACAGGTCAGACATGATGTTGTTAGTTGGTGACATCTGGACTATGGTGTCCAGGAAGGAGACGTGTTGGTTTGATGATTCCATCGTGAATTTGATACTGTGGTGGGAGGCGTTCCTCTGAAGAGTCCTACGGCTGGACGAAACGCTATAAGTCTGAATCAAAGTTCACGTCAGTCTGATCTTACTTTACAAAAACACACCAAAACACCCCCACCCCTCCCCTATGTACCATACCACCAACTCAATCTCCCAACCCTCCCAAACCAACACCCATCCAATTTCCAAAACACACACCAACAACCCATCTCCCTCCCCCTCTCCCCTTCCTTTTCTCCTTTCTCCGCCCAGTACGATCAACCATGGGTACACACTACCACCCAAAAACCAACAACATAATTACAAGTTACGCCAAGTTCCTACAGTACCGGCCCAAAAAATGGCACCACCAAAATACTTTAGAAATTGCTGGTACTGCCAGCACAAAACTGCCAGTACCGCCAACAACGACAACAAATATCGTCAGGTACCGCGACCCCAATACCACCAGGTACCGGCCAAAACACATACCCCCAGCCAATATGTACTACCGAGAAAAGCCTAACACATCCTGTCGCGTAACCACTGGACTCTAAAAATGCCCATATATGGTATATCACGTGACTACATTCGGGCATCACAGCAAAAAGTATAAAAGGAGCAAACTAGATGATATAAATCAAATAATCACCCCGCAAAGGCAGCCATGATTGTGGGATGACATAATCCCACTAGTTATCAAACGAAAAATCCAAAACTTACATGGATGGACAGAAATTCAGAGACAAATGTATAGACGGACAGGCTGACTGACCCACAAAATAATGTACATCTCCCTAGTACCATAGCCAATGTTCCCATGAAGTTTCGTCACAATACTCCAAGCAAAAATAGTTATTGAACGAAAACCCCAAACTTTGCACGGATGGACAGACACAAATTCAGAGACAAAGGTATGGATGGATGGAGGGACGGGCTGACTGACCCACAAAATAATGTACATTTCCCTAGTACCATAGCCAATGTTCCCATGAAGTTTCCTCATAATACTCCAAGCAAAGATAAAATTATTGAACGAAAACCCATAATTTGCATGAACGGACGGACACAAATTCAGGGACAAAGGGATGAATGGACGGACGGATGGGCTGACTGACCCACAAAATAATGTACATTTCCCTAGTACCGTGCGTGCGTGCGTGCGTGCGTGCGTGCGTGATGAACGCACGCACGGATGTGTGAGTAAACACATTATAGGTATGAATGGGTTAAATAATTTACTCAATGTGACAAATGTTTATTTCCTGTGTGCAGCTGACAGCTTAAATGCACAGTAACAGCTTAACCCTCGTATCAGCCAAAAAACCGCTGCTACAGTGGTCTTGAGACATGTAAATTTGCAGACCAAGAGAAGACTAGTTTTGAAAATTTACCACTGGAATTACTGGCTTGATAACCGAGCCAGTCATTCCAGTGATAAAATTTCAAAAATAGTCTTCTCGTGGTCTGCAAATTGATATTTTCTTAGAGAAAAATTGAAGTTTTCTTCAACAAATTCAAGGCTTAAAGGATTAAGTGCTCAATTTAATTGATTCTAAATTTTCCAGTTTGATTTTGCAATAATTGTGTCTCTGTACACTGACATATTGAATGGCCACCTGACACTTGCATAATGGATATTTAATTATTGTATTGATCACTGTGGAAACTTGTATAAAATAGCAGAGTTTTATATTCAAATGCAGAGTTTTTTCGGGGCTTTTCAGGCATAAAGTGCCGACTTACTATAGCTGCCTGGAATATCTTGTTGATCAAAATATTATGAAAAAGAAAAATATGCTCATTATCCTTGTCCCGTAAGGGGAAGAGGGTATCGAGAGTATCGTGATCATGTGTGTGTGTGTGTGTGTGTGTGTGTGCGTGCGTGCGTGGAGCATGCATCTGAAGCTGTGTCCAAATAAAAAGCCCAAGGGCCATAGTGCTAATCTGGGTGATGAGTAACTGTAAACATGTTTACAACAAGACGCCCAACGGGCCTATATCGCTCACCTGGAACATATAGGCATTTCAACTAGAAAGGTCATTGCCTAGAAGTAGAATGCTAAGGTTTGGCCAGGGCTGCAACAAGATGGTTACCGAAGCATTTGGTTCCCTTGAACAAACTTGGTTCAGCATTTGGTTCCCTTAAACAAACTGGGTTCAGCTGTTGCCACAGATGATTTCTAAGTCAGCCAAAATCCAAGATGGCTCCATTTGAACAAACCTGGATCGCTAGGCCCAAGGATGCTTCCGGTTAAATATAATTGAAATCGATCCCCCTAGCTGTTTCAGAGATTTTTAAAGACGTTTCTAAAAATCTACCCAAATCCAAGATGGCTGTCGTTTGAACAAACTTGGATCTCTATGCTCTAAGGATGATTCCCACCAAATATAATTGAAATCGACCCAGCGGTTCTTGAGACATTTTAACGACATTTTACATTACCTATTACTTTAGTATGTTATCTTTTGGTAGAAAAATGGTCCAAGATGGCTGGCAGACTTTGACGATTAGATTTCCCTGGAACAAACTTTAATTGGCCCTAGTGCCTAATCATATCTCCCAGTTTTCAGCCCAATCTGTTCTGTGGTTCTGGAGAAGTAATTTTCGCAAAAGCTAGGTCATCCAAGATGGCCAACCGAACCATTTGGCCAATCAGGTCCCCTTTAACAAACGTGGTTTACCTCTTGCTCTAGATAATGTTTCATGAGTTTTGAATCAATCTCCCAAACGGTTACTGGGAACATTTTTAAAGCCGTTACTAACAAGAGGCCCAATGGCCCTAATGCTGACCCGGACCATGAGGACTTGATCTAAAGCATTTGAACAGACATAATACTTTAAATTCAGCAGTAACAAGAACAACAATCAGAGATTGCCAAAGTATGCCCCCTATTCCGTCAAGCGCAACCTCCCACCCAAGATTGGTCACTGTGACCTTGACCGTTGACACCAAAATCGATAGGGTTCTTCTTCGAAACACCAAGGACAACCTCCCACCCAAGATTAGTAATGAGCCCTTTAGTCAAACTCAACTTATCATATGGAAACGCAATATTACATCATTAATTATGTCACTGTGACCTTAACCTTTGAGCGTTCTTCGGACAACCAAGGACAAGCTCGTAGGCCAGATTGATAATGATCCCTTTAATAGAACTCGAGTTATTATCCGGAAATGCAATATTACAAAATTAATTAGGTCACCGTGACCTTGACCTTTGATGGTTTGACGCACAAATCGATAGGGTCCTTCACATCACCAAAGACAAGCTCCCACACCAGATTCGCAATGATCCCTTCAACAGAAATCGAGTTATCATCCGGGAATGCAATATTACGTAATTAATTAGGTCACCGTGACCTTGACCGTTTGGTGCAAAAATCGATAAGTTCCTTCACATCACCAAGGACAAGCTCCCACGGCAGATTCGCAATGATCCCTTCAAACAGAACTTGAATTTTCATCCAGAAACGCAATATTATGTAATTAATTATATCACTGTGACCTTGACCTTTGACCGTTTAACACCAAAATCGATAGGGTTCTTCGGACCACCAAGGACAAGCTCCAGATTGGTAATGATCCCTTCAATAGAACTCGACTTATCATCCAGAAATGAAACCCAAACCGACGGTCGGATGGACAAAGCAAACGCTATATACCTCCCATATATTTGTATGGGGGGGGGGGGGGCATAACAAGGCATAAAATCCAAAATCGGAATTCAGTAGAAATATTTAGTTGAAAATTAACAAGAGGTCCAAGTGCCTTAACGCTCACCTGGACAATTATCATTTCATCTAAGTAATTCAGCAGTAAAAAAAAAATGATATTTAGTGGGAAATTAATGATGGACGCTGACCACACAATCAAAGTGAACCTTAGACTTAGATTGGTCCATGACAACCATGTTTTATCAATGAACAAGTTCTCTTGAACAAACTTTAATCACTCTTAGGTATCGTTGAAAATAAATGTAATGAGCTTCAGCCTGTTCCATACAGCAATTCCTGAGATATCAGTTTCGAGAACAATACAGTCACTGGAACAGGCGGTTAATGAGGAGTAGCATTTGTAAATGATTTTCTGTCATGTTTCCAAAAATCCAAGATGGCTACAAAAAAGAATGAAGCAGTTTTGTTTTGTGTACCAATTCTTAAGCGTACCAGCCTAGGGGTCTTCCAGCTGAGCCTGGTTTAAATTGGCCAAGCGGTTAATGAGAAATAGCCTTTTAACCGATTTCCCAAAATTTTTGGAAAATCCTAGAAAAATTGACCAATCAAAATTCTGTATATAAGTTCTGAAGCATACCACTCTAAGGTCCTTCCAGCTGAGTTTGCTTGAAATTGGCCATGTGGTTAATGAAGAGTAGCCTTTTAACTGATTTCCCAAAATTTTCAGAAAATTCAAAATGGCTGCCGAAAAAGTGACCAATCACAATTCTCTAGAAAATTTCTAAAACCTACCAGACTTGTATCCTTCCGGCCAAGTCTGCTTGAAATTGCCCAAGCAGTTAATGAGGAGTAGCATGTTAAACCATTTCCCACCATTTTTCAGAAATTGACCAATCAAAATTATGTATATAAGTTCTGAAGCCTACCACTCTAGGGCCCTTCCACATGATTTTGCTTGAAATTGGCCAAGTGGTTAATGAAGTAGGGTTTTAAACCGATTTCCTGATATCTCGGGAAAATCCAAGATGGACGGCGGAAAAATTAACCAATCAAAATTCTGTATAAATCTAAAGCCTACCACCATAGTATCTTTCCAGTCAAGTCTCACTGAAATTGCCCAAGCAGTTAATGAGGAGTGGTAAACGATTTCCAGCCATTTTCGGAAAATTAAAGATGGGTGCTAAAAAAAATAGACCAATTAAAATCATGTATATAAGTTCTGAAGCCTACCACTCTAGGGACCTTCCAGACGAGTTTGCTTGAAATTGGCCAAGTGATTAATGAAGTAGGGTTTTAACTGATTTCCTGATATCTTCGGGAAATCTAAGATGGACGCCGGAAAAATTTTAATCAATCAAAATTCTGTATAAATCTTCTGAAGCCTACCACCTACCCCCACAGTATCCTTCCAGTCAAGTTTCGTTGAAATTGCCCAAGCAGTTAATGAGGAGTAGTGTATTAACAATTTCCAGCCATTTTCCAAAAATTTAAGATGGCCACCGAAAAAACAGACCAATCAAAATCATGTATACAAGTTCTGAAGCATAGCACTCTAAGGTCCTTCCCGCTGAGTTTGCTTGAAATTGGCCATGTGGTTAATGAAGAGTAGCCTTTTAACTGATTTCCCAAAATTTTCAGAAAATTCAAAATGGCTGCCGAAAAAGTGACCAATCACAATTCTCTAGAAAATTTCTAAAACCTACCAGACTTGTATCCTTCCGGCCAAGTCTGCTTGAAATTGCCCAAGCAGTTAATGAGGAGTAGCATGTTAAACCATTTCCCACCATTTTTCAGAAATTGACCAATCAAAATTATGTATATAAGTTCTGAAGCCTACCACTCTAGGGCCCTTCCACATGATTTTTCTTGAAATTGGCCAAGTGGTTAATGAAGTAGGGTTTTAAACCGATTTCCTGATATCTCGGGAAAATCCAAGATGGACGGCGGAAAAATTAACCAATCAAAATTCTGTATAAATCTAAAGCCTACCACCATAGTATCTTTCCAGTCAAGTCTCACTGAAATTGCCCATGCAGTTAATGAGGAGTGGTGTATTAAACGATTTCCAGCCATTTTCGGAAAATTAAAGATGGGTGCTAAAAAAAATAGACCAATTAAAATCATGTATATAAGTTCTGAAGCCTACCACTCTAGGGACCTTCCAGACGAGTTTGCTTGAAATTGGCCAAGTGATTAATGAAGTAGGGTTTTAACTGATTTCCTGATATCTTCGGGAAATCTAAGATGGACGCCGGAAAAATTTTAATCAATCAAAATTCTGTATAAATCTTCTGAAGCCTACCACCTACCCCCACAGTATCCTTCCAGTCAAGTTTCGTTGAAATTGCCCAAGCAGTTAATGAGGAGTAGTGTATTAACAATTTCCAGCCATTTTCCAAAAATTTAAGATGGCCACCGAAAAAACAGACCAATCAAAATCATGTATACAAGTTCTGAAGCATAGCACTCTTAAGGTCCTACCAGCCGAGTTTGCTTGAAATTGGCCAAGCAGTTAACTGATTTCCCAAATTTTCAATGGTCAATAAGGGCCCAATCTTTATAAGCTGGTAATACAAAATATTGGTGTCCTTGACAGAATTTTCCAAAGGGAAAAGTACCATTGACCAATGGTTCAGCCATTCGTGACACTATTGTCAAATGTCTCAAGTGTACCAAGAGATGTCACTTACCAATGAGGCATCTTTGGAATCCATGCACATAAGCAGAAATTTAAATGGGAATGCAAAGATATTGGTGTCCTTGGGACTATTGGCCAATGGGAAAAGTATGATTGGCCAAAGGGCAGCCTACTGTCCAATGTTTCAGGTATCCCAAACACTGACATTTAGCAAAGGGCCAATGGTAACATTCCAATATTTGGATGAGGAAATGCAAGAATATTGGCATCCCTGACATTACTGACCAATTATTAAAGTACCATTGCTCAACGGGGCAGCCATCCCTGACACTATGGTTAAAGAACATTTCAGCCAAATCGTGCTTTAATCCATTAACAATTGAGGAAACGTGCTATAGATGTATGTTCTCCATAGGGTTCAATACTTAAAATGACTCATGTCCTTTGTTTCAACGTGTGGCATCTTCATATTGATAGCGCAAATAGATATTGTCTGAAGAAACATAATTGTCTGCTTAATCCATCAGTAATTGACGACAGAAATGTGTTTTCCCCATAGGGTTCAATAGTTTAGTCTTAATGAAACAGAGTTATGGCCCTTGTTTAAAGGCTTCTTTATATTCATAGTTCAAATAGATATTTGACAGTAACATATCTGCTAAATTTGGTTTTAATCCATCAACAATTGATGAAGCAAATGTCTATTTTCCTCATAGGCATCAATACTTAAAATGGCTTAACCACCCAGAGTTATGGCCCTTGTTTAAAGGCATGGGCCCCCCTCCCCCTTCATATGCATAGTTCAAATAAATGTTGCCTAAAGGAAGATATCTGTCAAATTTGGTTTTAATCTATAGATAACTGACAAAACCACAGGCTTCAATACTTTGAAAATAGAGCAAGGGCCATAACTCTGGTATTTAAAGGTGTGGCGACTTCTGTCTCAGATATCTTCAGCATCCATCTAGATAATAATGGAACATATCTTCCAAATTTGGTTTTAATCCGCCAACAAATGGCTCACCGTAGGGTGCAATACTTAACCAGAAATGAAGCGCGACTTTACCACTTTGCAGTGAACTATGAAGCTTGACTTCAAATAAAATAAAGATAGACGGCCTTATCAACAAGAGGCCCAAGTGCCTGTAATGCTAACCTGGACCATTAGAATTTGAACCATTTGTATTTAAAGACCGGTAGAAATGATGGGAAATTTTCGAAAAAATCCAAGATGGCCACCAAAGGAAATTGACCAATCAAAATTCTCATTTGATTTGTTGAAGCCTACCACCATAGGATCATTCCACCCAAGTTTCGTTGACATTGGCCAACTAATTAAGCGGTAGTGTTTTAAATGGTTCTACAGTTTTCAAACAAGAGGCCCAAGGGCCTGTGGCGCTCACCTGGACCATTAGCATTTGAACCATTTACATTTAAAGACATGATGGATCATTTTCGGAAAATCCAAGATAGCCAACAAAAGAATTGGCCAATCAAAATTCTGTATACACATTCTGAAGCCTACCCACCGAGGGTCCATCCAACCGAGATTGATTGAAATCTACCAAGGGGTTAATGGGGTGTGTAGGCGTTTAACTGATTTACCAAAACTTTTTGGAAAATCCAAGATGGCCACCCAAAAAATGATCAATCAAAATTCTGCATACTAGATCTGAAGCCTGCCACCACAGGGTCCTTACATCCAAGTTTAGGTGAAATCACCCATGCAGTTAATGAGGACTAGCATTTTAAGCAATATCCGGTAAATTAAAAAAAAATTCACCCAAAAAATGTACCAGTCAAAATTCTGTATACACGTTCTGAAACCTCCACTCCAGCGTTTTGACAATTTCCAGTAATTTCTTTTACAAAATCTAAGATTTTCACCCAAAAAATTAATCAATCAAAATTCTGAATAGAGGTTAGAACTAGAGCCTACCATCATAGAATCCATCTAGTATAGAGGTTAGAACTAGAGTCTACCATCATAGAATCCATCTAGAATAGAGGTTAGAACTAGAGCCCACCATCATAGAATCCATCTAGAATAGAGGTTAGAACTAGAGCCTACCATCATAGAATCCATCTAGAATAGAGGTTAGAACTAGAGCCTACCATCATAGAATCCATCTAGAATAGAGGTTAGAACTAGAGTCTACCATCATAGAATCCATCTAGAATAGAGGTTAGAACTAGAGCCTACCATCATAGAATCCATCTACCGGTAGTCAAATTTGGTTGAAATATGTCAGGAAGCTAAGGAAGCTATGGAGGAGTAGCATTTTGACCATTTCTGGTAGATTTTTAATAAAATCTCAGATTTTCAGCCAAAATATTGATCAATCAAAATTCTGAATAGAAGTTCTAGAACCTATCACCATAGAATACATCTAGCCAAATTTGGTTGAAATATTTCAAGCGGCTATGGAGGAGTAGCATTTTGATGATTTCCAGTACATTTTTCATGAAATCCAAGGTTTTCACCCCAAAAAATTGACCAATCAAAATTCGTGGAAAAAATGTCTGGAGGGTACCAGCATAGGATCCTCCCAGACAAATTTGGTTGAAATCGGTCAAACCGTTAAGGAGAAGAAGCGATTTGACAGACGGATGGATGGACAGCGGACGGATGCCGGACAGCCGCCATGGCATAAGCTCACTTGGCTAAAAGGTGAGCTAAAAATCCAAATGGCCACCAAAAAGATCTAGAGCCTACCACTATAGAATCCTTCTAGTCAAATTTGGATAAAATCCACCAATTTCCGGCAAAATTTCATAACATTTATGATTTTCACCAAAAAAATTGATCCATTCAAATTCTGAAAAAAGAAGTTCTGGAGCCTACCGTGATAGGGTCTGTCTAGCCAACTACGGTTGAAATCTTTCAAGTGGTTTATGATGAGTAGCGTTTAGACAATTTCCGGTAAATTGTCCATAAAATCCTAAGGTTTTCAGCAAAAAAAATTGACCAATCGAATATATCTGTATATAGGTTCAGTAGCATATCCCGACAAAGTAAGTTAAAATCTGCTGAGCGGTTAATGAGGAGTAGTGTTTTGACAATTTCCGGAATAGAATTTCTAGACACTATGACAATAGGATCCTTCCAGCCGAATTTGGTTGAAATTGCCCAAACGATTAATAAGGAGTAGCATTTTATATGAATTCCCATTTTTAGGAAAATCCAAGATGGCCATCATCAAAATCAAGCTGTCAAAATTCTGTGTACAAGTTCTGAAGCGTTCCGGCCTAGGGGTCTTTCAGATGAGTTTGGTTGAAATCGACCAAGCGGTTAATGAGAAGCAGACGTTTAACGGATTTATCAAAATATTCAGAAAATACAAGGTGGCTGCCAGAAAAATTGATCAATCAAAATTCTGTATACAAGTTCTGAAGCCTACCACCCTAGGCTTGTTCGCCAGTCTGGTTGAAATCGCTCAAACAGTTAATGAGGAGCAATGTTTTAAACGATTTTCAGCCATTTTTCCCCGTTTTTCTGACCAATCAAAATTATGCATACAAGCTCTGAAGCATACCACTTTAGGGTCCTTACAGGTGAGTTTGCTTGAACTCTTTCAAGTGGTTAATGAGTGGCCTTTTAAGAGATTTACAGAAATTCTCAGAAAATTCAAGATGGTCCCTGAAAAATTGACCAATCAAAATTCTGTATACAAGTTCTGACCCATAATATCCTCCCAGCTAAGTCTGGTTGAAATTGCTGAAGCAGTTAATGAAGAGTAGCGTTTTAAACGATTTCCAGCCATTTTTCAGAAAATGGACCCATCAAAATCCTGTATACAAGTTCTGAAGCATACTATGCTAGGGTTCTTCCATCCGAGTTTGATTGAAATCGGCCCAGTGGTTATCAAGTAGGTTTTTAAGTGATTTCCAGAAATTTTCAGAAAATCCAAGATGGCCATCGGAAAAATGGACCAATCAAAATTCTGTATACAAGTTCTGAAGCATACTATGCTAGGATTCTTCAATCCAAGTTTGATTGAAATTGCCCAGCAGTTTTTGAGGAGTAGGCTTTTAAGTGATTTCAAAAATTTTCAGAAAATCCAAGATGGGTGGCGGAAAATCTTACCAATCAAAATTCTGACTACAAGTTCTGAACCATACCAGTATACTATCCTCCCAGCAAAGACTGGTTGAAATTGCCATAGCGGTTAATGATGAGTAGTGTTTTAAACGAATTCCCACAATTTTTCAGAAATTTCAAGATGGCAGTGGAAAATATATACAAATCCAAATTCTGTATACATGTTCTGAAGCCTACCCCAATAGGGTCTTTCCAGCCAAATTAGGTTGAAATCTGCTAAGCGGTTAATTAGTAGCATTTTAAAGCAAAAGTTGACGCTAGACGCCGGAAGGACGCCATGGCATAATAAGCTCACGTGGCCATTCTGACCAGGTGAGCTAATAATGGGAGAAACACTATTTGGCAATGGGACAAGCGTAACTGATGCCGCTGACCAATGGAACCATGGTTCTTGGCTTTAATGAGCAATGAGTCAAGTTTCAGTGATAACAAGAGCACAGGTTCCTGACATTATTGACCAATGAGGCAAGTGTTACAGACATAACTGACCAATGGATAAAGCAGCCACAAGTCTCATCATTTTGAATAGCTTTGTCCATCTCAACACTGAGAATAAATTCTCTAAACTGGTGGTTATAATGTATCAAACAGACCTCTATCTGCATCAGGTTGACGGCTTTTCTCATCTCATATACCTATTAGAGTGAATCCTCTAAGTGTGCATGTGAGTCTGTGCATGTGTGGGCATGCGTGCGTTATCTGATTTTTTTATTATTGTAAATTATGGCAGTTTAAATACTAGAACATACGTGGACATAAGACAAGAAGCTAAACGGCCTGTGATGCTCACCTGGATGATTAGCATTTGAACTGTTTGCATTTAAATAGACATGATGGTTGGCGACCAAAAATTAAGCAATCAAAATTCTCATTAGAACTTTCCACCCAAGTTTCGTTGAACTCGGGCTATTGACCAAGGAAGTGTAGTATTTTAAAAGATTTCTGGAAAATCCAAGATGGCCACCGGAAAAAGTGGGCAATTAAAACTCTGTACACAAGTTCTGAAGCCTATTTCCCCCCCAGGGACCGTCCAGCTAAGTTAAATGAGGAGTAGCCTATTCCCAAAATTTTCAGAGAATCCAAGGTGGCCAACAGATAAATTCACTAATCAAACTCCTGCATAGAAGTTCTGAAGCCTACCTCCCTAGAGTTCTTCCAGCCAAGTCTGGTTGAAATCATCCATAGTAGTTAATAAGCAGTCTTTTAACTGATTTCCAAACAATTTCCAGAAAATCCAAGATGACTGCTGCCCAAATTGGCCGATCAGCTTCATTTGAATAAACTTGGATTTCTATGCCCTCAGGATACTTCCTGCCAAGTATAATTGAAATTGGACCAGTGCTCTTGAGAAGTTGCTTAAAGAAAAAGTTGATGGACGGACGAACAGACAGGTGATGGGCGGACGATGGATGGTTGCCATGGCATGAGCCCACTTGGGCTTTCAGGCCAGGTGAGCTAAAAATTACACATTTTTTGTGGTTGTGCCACCCACTTGCAGGAGCATAGATGAGGGTGATGATTGTTATAGCATTTATTTGGGAATCATTTATATCTATCAATGATTTGAATCAGCAAAATAGTTTGTCAGCCCACAGAACTAATCACTGGCATATCGATACTTGCTATTATACAGACCCCCATCATCGTCATGACAGCCAGTACAGACCCTCTGTATAGACTCTCCTCGTCATGACAGCAAGTCTCCCCCCCCCCCCCCCCCATCGTGATAGCCAGTACAGACCCTCCTCGCCATGACAGCCCGTAGACCCCCCTCACCATAACAGCTAGTACAGACCTTCCTCGCCATGACAGCTAGTACAGACCCTCCTTGTCATGACAGCCAGTACAGACCTTCCTCGTAATAATAGCCAATACAGACCCTCATCGTGATATCCAGCAAATACCCTCCTCATCGTGATAACCATTAGAAACCGTCCTCATCACCATGACAGCCAGTACAGACACCCCCTCGTCATGATAACCCGTACAGACCCTCTTCGACACTATGACAGTAAGTACAGATAGGTAGTACACATCTTCCTCTTGTGATAGCCAGTACAGACCCTCCTCATTGTGATAGCTAGTACAGATCCACCTCATTGAGATAGCCAATACAGACCCTCCTCATCATGATAAGCAGCACAGACCATCCTCGTTGTGATAGCCAGTACAGGCCCATCATGTCATCATGACAGTCAGTACAGACACTCATCGTTGGCAGCCAGTACATACTGTCCTCATCATGATAGCCAGTACAGACCCTCCTTCTGATAGCCAGTACAGTCCCTCCTCATTGTGATAGCCAGTACACTCTCCTCATTGTGATAGCCAGTACAGTCAGTCCTCATTGTGATAGCCAGTATACTCTCCTCATTGTGATAGCCAGTACAGACACTCCTCATTGTGATAGCCAGTACACTCTCCTCATTGTGATAGCCAGTACAGACACTCCTCATTGTGATAGCCAGTACAGGCCCTCCTTATCGTGATAGCCAGTACACACTCCTCATTGTGATAGCCAGTACAGCCCCTCCTCATTGTGATAGCCAGTACAGACTCTCTTCATTGTGATAGCCAGTACAGACCCATCATATCAGCCAGTACAGACTGTCCTCATTGCGAGAGCCAGTACAGATCCTCCTCATTGTGAGAGCCAGTACAGACCCTCCTCATTGTGAGAGCCAGTACAGATCCTCCTCATTGTGAGAGCCAGTACAGATCCTTCTCATTGTGAGAGCCAGTAAAATATCCTCCTCATTGTGAGAGCCAGTACAGATCCTCCTCATTGTGAGAGCCAGTACAGACTCCTCATTGTGATAGCCAGTAAAGACCCTCCTCATCATGATAGGCAGTACACTCTCCTCATTGTGATAGCCAGTAAAAAACGCTCCTCATTGTGATAGCCAGTACAGACTCTCCTCGTTGCCATGACAGCCAGTAGACACTTATTGTTGTGTTAGCCAGTACAGACCCTCTTCCTCCACTGTCATCATAACGCTTTACTTTCTACTTGCCTTTGAGGTCACTTAATTCCATAAAATCTGTGTTATAGCTGGAAGCCAGTACATGCCCTGTCGCTGGCTTGAGGAGGAACTCTGGTGCTGCCCATCCTGGAGATGTGTGCTCAAAGTACTTCAGGATTTATCTACTACAGACTAGGCTTGCGCGACTACATTATTAAGTTGAAAATCCCGATGTTTTAAATTGTGAATTTATATGATTAAAAATTAAATAATCAAATTATCGTAAATATCTTCTATTGCACAAAATATTTCAAAACCTAATTTTTAATTACTTTTTAATGTGCTCGTTCAAAAATGGCATTTTTCTTAGTGAATGTATGTCCATTTGCAGGGCAAGAGAATGTATTTTTGAATATGTTTGACTGGAGTGGCTGGCTCGAGAATGGAAGGCTTCTCTTGCCTTGCAAATGAACTTTTCTCAACACCATTGCCGATTTCATTATTGATATTCGTTTGTTGTTATGGCTTGGTAATTTGTAACCAAGCTGATTAATCGAGTAATCATGATTATTTTTAAATAATCGATCGCGATCACTCAACGTAATAATCGCGCAAGCCTACTACAGACTAGAAACAAAGCCACAATCAAAGTGACTGCTTATAGCAGAAAAAAAGACACAATCAAAGTGACCGCTTATAGCAGAAACAAAGCCACAATCACAGAAAAAGTGGTGTGTAAAATACAAATCAAAGGAACTGTTTATATCAACATGTGCTAGTGGCTGTATGTCAATTCGTCAGTGGCTGTGTAGCAATGTGTCATAGGCCATGTAGCAATGTGTCAGTGGATGTGTAGCAATGTGTCACTGGCTGTGTAGCAATGCATCAGTGGATGTGCAGCAATGTGTCAGTGGATGTGTAGCAATGTGTCAGTGTCTGTGCAGCAATGTGTCAGTGTCTGTGCAGCAATGTGTCAGTGGATGTGTAGCAATGTCTCAGTGGATGTGTAGCAATGCGTCAGTGGGTGTGTAGCAATGTGTCAGTGGCTGTGTAGCAATGCGCCAGTGGGTGTGTAGAAATGTGTCAGTGGCTGTGTTGCAATGTGTCAGTGGCTGTATAGCAATGTGGCAGTGGCTGTGTAGCAATGCATCAGTGGCTGTGTAGCAATGTGTCATAGGCTGTGTAGCAATCTGTCAGTGGATGTGTAGCAATGTGTCACTGGCTGTGTAGCAATGCATCAGTGGATGTGCAGCAATGTGTCAGTGGGTGTGTAGAAATGTGTCAGTGGCTGTGTAGCAATCTGTCAGTGGCTGTATAGCAATGTGTCAATGGCTGTGTAGCAATGCATCAGTGGCTGTGTAGCAATGTGTCATAGACTGTGTAGCAATGTGTCAGTGGATGTGTAGCAATGTGTCACTGGCTGTGTAGCAATGCATCAGTGGATGTGCAGCAATGTGTCAGTGGATGTGTAGCAATGTGTCAGTGTCTGTGCAGCAGTGTCAGTGGATGTGTAGCAATGTCTCAGTGGATGTGTAGCAATGCGTCAGTGGGTGTGTAGCAATGTGTCAGTGGCTGTGTAGCAATGCACCAGTGGGTGTGTAGAAATGTGTCAGTGGCTGTGTAGCAATGTGTCAGTGGCTGTATAGCAATGTGGCAGTGGCTGTGTAGCAATGCATCAGTGGCTGTGTAGCAATGTGTCATAGGCTGTGTAGCAATCTGTCAGTGGATGTGTAGCAATGTGTCACTGGCTGTGTAGCAATGCATCAGTGGATGTGCAGCAATGTGTTAGTGGGTGTGTAGAAATGTGTCAGTGGCTGTGTAGCAATCTGTCAGTGGCTGTATAGCAATGTGTCAGTGGCTGTGTAGCAATGCATCAGTGGCTGTGTAGCAATGTGTCATAGACTGTGTAGCAATGTGTCAGTGGATGTGTAGCAATGTGTCACTGGCTGTGTAGCAATGCATCAGTGGATGTGCAGCAATGTGTCAGTGGCTGTGTAGTAATGTGTCAGTGTCTGTGCAGCAATGTGTCAGTGGATGTGTAGCAATGTCTCAGTGGATGTGTAGCAATGCGTCAGTGGGTGTGTTGCAATGTGTCAGTGGCTGTGTAGCAATGCGCCAGTGGGTGTGTAGAAATGTGTCAGTGGCTGTGTAGCAATGTGTCAGTGGCTGTATAGCAATATGTCAGTGGCTGTGCAGCAATGTGTCAGTGGCTGTGTAGCAATGTGTCACTGGCTGTGTAGCAATGTGTCAGTGGCTGTGTAGCAATGTGTCAGTGGCTGTGTAGCAATGTGTCACTGGCTGTGTAGCAATGTGTCAGTGGTTGTGTAGCAATGTGTCACTGGCTGTGTAGCAATGTGTCAGTGCCTGTGTAGCAATGTGTCACTGGCTGTGTAGCAATGTGGCTGTGTAGCAATGCGTCAGTGGGTGTGTTGCAATGTGTCAGTGGCTGTGTAGCAATGCGCCAGTGGGTGTGTAGAAATGTGTCAGTCAGTGGCTGTGTAGCAATGTGTCAGTGGCTGTATAGCAATGTGTCAGTGGCTGTGCAGCAATGTGTCAGTGGCTGTGTAGCAATGTGTCAGTGGCTGTGTAGCAATGTGTCACTGGCTGTGTAGCAATGCATCAGTGGATGTGCAGCAATGTGTCAGTGGCTGTGTAGTAATGTGTCAGTGTCTGTGCAGCAATGTGTCAGTGGATGTGTAGCAATGTCTCACTGGATGTGTAGCAATGCGTCAGTGGGTGTGTTGCAATGTGTCAGTGGCTGTGTAGCAATGCGCCAGTGGATGTGTAGAAATGTGTCAGTGGCTGTGTAGCAATGTGTCAGTGGCTGTATAGCAATATGTCAGTGGCTGTGCAGCAATGTGTCAGTGGCTGTGTAGCAATGTGTCACTGGCTGTGTAGCAATGTGTCAGTGGCTGTGTAGCAATGTGTCAGTGGCTGTGTAGCAATGTGTCACTGGCTGTGTAGCAATGTGTCAGTGGTTGTGTAGCAATGTGTCACTGGCTGTGTAGCAATGTGTCAGTGCCTGTGTAGCAATGTGTCACTGGCTGTGTAGCAATGTGGCTGTGTAGCAATGCATCAGTGGGTGTGTTGCAATGTGTCAGTGGCTGTGTAGCAATGCGCCAGTGGGTGTGTAGAAATGTGTCAGTCAGTGGCTGTGTAGCAATGTGTCAGTGGCTGTATAGCAATGTGTCAGTGGCTGTGCAGCAATGTGCCAGTGGCTGTGTAGCAATGTGTCAGTGGCTGTGTAGCAATGTGTCAGTGGCTGTGTAGCAATGTGTCACTGGCTGTGTAGCAATGTGTCAGTGGCTGTGTAGCAATGTGTCACTGGCTGTGTAGCAATGTGTCAGTGGCTGTGTGGCAATGTGTCACTGGCTGTGTAGCAATGTGGCTGTGTAGCAATGTGTCACTGGCTGTGTAGCAATGTGTCAGTGACTGTGTAGCAATGTGTCACTGGCTGTGTAGCAATGTGTCACTGGCTGTGTAGCAATGTGTCACTGGCTCTGTAGCAATGTGTCAGTGGCTGAGTAGCAATGTGTCACTGGCTGTCTAGCAATGTGTCAGTGGCTGTGTAGCAATGTGTCACTGGCTGTGTAGCAATGTGTCAGTGGCTGTGTAGCAATGTGTCAGTGGCTCTGTAGCAATGTGTCAGTGGCTGCATAGCAATGTGTCAGTGGCTGCGTAGCAATGTGTCAGTGGCTGCGTAGCAATGTGTCAGTGGCTGCGTAGCAATGTGTCAGTGTCTGTGTAGCAATGTGTCAGTGGCTGTGTAGCAATGTGTCACTGGCTGTGTAGCAATGTGTCAGTGACTATGTAGCAATGTGTCACTGGCTGTGTAGCAATGTGTCACTGGCTGTGTAGCAATGTGTCAGTGTCTGTGTAGCAATGTGTCAGTGGCTGTGCAGCAATGTGTCGTAGCTGTGTAGCAATGTGTCAGTAGCTGTGTAGCAATGTGTCAGTGTCTGTGTAGCAATGTGCCAGTGGCTGTGTAGCAATGTGTCAGTGGCTGTGTAGCAATGTGTCAGTGGCTGTGTAGCAATGTGTCACTGGCTGAGTAGCAATGTGTCAGTGGCTGTGTAGCAATGTGTCAGTGGCTGTGTAGCAATGTGTCAGTGGCTGCGTAGCAATGCATCAGTGGCTGTGTAGCAATGTGTCAGTGGCTGTGCAGCAATGTGTCAGTAGCTGTGTAGCAATGTGTCAGTAGCTGTGTAGCAATGTGTCACTGGCTGTGTAGCAATGTGTCATGGGATGAGTATCTTCAAATTTATGGAGCAATATGAGCGTGGAAATTATCACGAGCACACATTTTCAGTGTATAGGATGATGGATGGATCAGGGTGGTGTAGTATAGACACAGAGGCATTGTACGGAATGAATGGATAAATGGAAGGACAAAGTGAATCCTATATAATCCCTTTTTGAATCTTTTAATGATCAGCAAAAGTTAAAATGGAAGGACAAGGTCATATTTTTAAATTTACAAACAGTGGTTATCAAGCCAGTGATTCCAGTAGAACTGCTTAGACCATGAACAGTAGCTTGCTTAGACCATGATCAGTAGCTTGCTTAGACCATGAACAGTAGCTTGCTTAGACCATGAACAGTAGCTTGGTTAGACCATGAAAAGTAGCTTGGTGGCTTGAGTAGACCATGAACAGTAGCTTGGTGGCTTGAGTAGACCATGCACGGTAGCTTGGCGGCTTGAGTAGACCATGAATGGTAGCTTGGTGGGAATGGTGGCTATTTCTCAAGACACACCTTTAGATGCACCTATTTACTGAAGCTACTATCGGACCAGTGTGAACTGAGGTCAGGATTATGGCAGCTACTATCGGACCAGTGTGAACTGAGGTCAGGATTATGGAAGCTACTATTGGACCAGTATGAACTGAGGTCAGGAGTATGGTAGCTACTATCGGACCAGTATGAACTGAGGTCAGGATTATGGTAGCTAGCATCAGACCAGTGTGAACTGAGGTCAGGATTATGGAAGCTACTATCCGACCAGTGTGAACTGAGGTCAGGATAATGGTAGCTAGTATCAGACCTGTGTGAACTGAGGTCAGGATTATGGAAGCTACTATCGGAACAGTGTGAACTGAGGTAAGGATTATGGATGCTACTATCGGACCAGTGTGAACGGAGGTCAGGACTATGGAAGCTACCATTGGATCACTGTGAATTGAGGTCAGGATTATGGAAGCTACTATCAGACCAGTGTGAACTGAGGTCAGGATTATGGTAGCTAGCATCAGACCCGTGTGAACTGAGGTCAGGATTATGGAAGCTACTATCAAACCAGTGTGAACTGAGATCAGGATTATGGTAGCTACCATCGGACCAGTGTGAACTGAGGTCAGGATTATGGAAGCTACTATCAGACCAGTGTGAACTGAGGTCAGGATTATGGTAGCTACTATCAGACCAGTGTGAACTGAGGTCAGGATTATGGAAGCTACTATCAGACCAGTGTGAACTGAGGTCAGGATTATGGTAGCTACTATCGGACCAGTGTGAACTGAGGTCAGGATTATGGAAGCTACTATCAGACCAGTGTGAACTGAGGTCAGGATTATGGAAGCTACTATCGGACCAGCATAACTGAGGTCAGGATGATTATGTTAGCTAGCATCATACACGTGTGAACTGAGGTCAGGATTATGGAAGCTACTATCGGACCAGTGTGAACTGAGGCCAGGATTATGGAAGCTACCATAGGAAATGAGTGTGAACTGAGGTCAGGATTATGGAAGCTACCATCAGACCAGTGTGAACTGAGGCCAGGATTATGTAAGCTACCATGAACCAGTGTGAACTGTGGTCAGGATTATGGAAGCTACCATCAGACCCGTGTGAACTGAAGTCAGGATTACAGAAGTTACCATCGGATGAGTTAAAGCAGTTAAACATACACAAAGGCTACATAAGCCATCAACCACATGTGGTAGAGTTCAACACCTACATATGACTATAGTGTGACACAAAGAAATACCAATATTCATTGGTTACGTGCACTTGATAGCATCACCAGCCCACAGTTTCATTAATTCCAAAATTAAGCTCACTGCGATGATGGCAAACTATGTCTGGTGAGACTTCTAATGGCAAACAAAAAAATTAACCGTTTGCCTCAAATCAACGCTTTCCGTATAATTTGACACATCATTAGCATCTCCACATGGAGATGGTTTGTCCCCAGCGCTCTTCACTTGTTACCTCCCTGCAGCTCTACCAACGAGATGGTTTGTGACCAGTGTTTTTTCACCTGTTACCTCCCTGCCGCTCTAACCAACAAACCACATTACTTTTCACCTGTTACCTCACTGCCACTCTAACCAATAAAACACAGGGCTTTTCACCTGTTACCTCCCTGCCACTCTACCAACAGGGAGATGGTTTATGACCAGTGCCTTTCACCTGTTACCTCACTGCCACTCTAATCAACAAACCACAGTGCTTTTCACCGGTTACTTCCCTGCCACTCTATCAACAGGGAGATGGTTTGTGACCAGTGCTTTTCACCTGTTACCTCCCTGCCACTCTAACCAACAGGGAGATGGTTTGTGACCAGTGCTTTTCACCCGTTACCTTCCTGCCGCTCTAACTAACAAACCAGTGCTTTTCACCTGTTACCTCACTGTTGCTCTAACCAACCGGGAGATGGCTTGTCACCAGTGCTCTTCACTTGTTATCTCACTACAAAAAACCCACCAAATGTCAATGCTTCATCGATGAGGAAAAAGGTTCTCCTGATGAACTGCTTAGAACAACTACAAAAACAATTCAAAGTTTCAAACTTGTGGTGCTAAAATACATACATTTATACCTACCCACTACAAAAATGATGATGAAGTCGAGAAGTGTTGGTGAATGTGAATATTACCGTGTAAGATCGGACAAAATGGCTCTGAGTATTGCAATGTAACATAGGTTAAAATGGCCCTGAGCAGAGTTCAGCCCACACTGGTCGGCACTGGACGGGATTGGTAACCAATCAACAGTTATAACCAAAACACTTCATACACAACACACATTCAGCATATAATGCATCCATGCACAAAGTTTAGTTCCAGTATACCAAAAACTTTTGAAACTATAGCCCGGACAAACATTTTCTGTAATTTTCAATGAAC